>JANCMA020359850.1:0-11535 GCA_024336925.2 Zoanthus solanderi | reverse complement strand
GTATCTGAGTAACCGCCAAGGTACTTGAAGTCAACAACACAGTCGATTTCAGAGCCATCTGATGCAAACAGAGGTGTGTCAGACGATGGGTTCAGATGCATGTATTGTGTCTTAGGAGCATTGAGGTGCAGACCAACCTCCTGACAGGCTTTCTCTACACGCTTCAGGAGATCCTGAGCAGCTTCAATACAATCTTCAAGCAATGCGATGTCGTCAGCGTAGTCCAAGTCGGCAAGCTTTTCAGCAGGATGCCTACTGCTACGGCGCGGCTTGAGCGTAAGACCGTCGCTGCTTGTGATAGATGTGCGAAGTGCATAATCAAGAACAATAATGAAGAGAAACGGCGCGAGGGGGTCACCTTGAAGAACACCAGTGTCAATCTTAAATGCGTCTGTTTCTCCTTCCGGTGTGAGAACTTTGGCGTAGGTGTCTTTGTACATCACTTGAATTGCATCAACCACACTTGATGGGATACCATATGCTGGGAGGATTTCAAACATTCGATCGCGGATGATGGAGTCGAAAGCTTTACGGAAGTCTATGAATGTTATAACTGCTTCCTTGTCATGATTCTTCAGTTCCTCAACAATACGCCTGAGAGCCATTAGGTGCGACGTGGTTGACCTTCCTTTGCGAAAGCCGTTCTGATTAGTTCGCAAGACAGTATCGATGACTGGTCGGATTCTATTGAGTAAACATCGATTGTAGATTTTTGCTGCTATTTGGGTGAGCGAGATGCCTCTGTAGTTGTCTGTCTTTCTGAGATCCCCTTTCTTCGGTATAGGGGTCAGGCCGGATATACCCCATTCTTTTGGGCGGTTGCCATGAAAGGTTTCATTGCAGAACTTCAGCAGGCTCTTCTTCACTTCTGGTAACTTCCAAAACTCTGGTGGGAGTCCGTCAAGCCCTGGTGCTTTTCCATTTTTCAGAATTCGTATAGCAGAGTCAACTTCATCTTGTGTTAGATCACCACAATTTATTTCCGAAAACGTATCAAATATTTTCTGGATTGGTGGCATGTCAGGCTGCGCGGCAACATCGGCATTAAGCAGGTTCTTAAAGTGGTTTTCCCATGTTTTCAGTCGGTCGTCACCTTCAATAAATATAGTGCTCCGCGACTTCTTCCCTGACAGGGTCTTTACCAAATCCCATGCATTCTTAATGACGGAGACTGCAGCGGGGGTTTCAAATGAGCGTAGGATGTTGTTAATCCGCTTGTCTTCATAACTGTCATATGTTTTACGGAGGTTCTTCTGAGTAGACTGGATGTTCTGTGTCGATGCTCGAAGAGTAGCTTTCCTCGCTGCCACAACAGGCTCAATATCAACAGTCTTTGTTGGTCTTGGTGGCCTTTTTGGAAGAAGCTCTGTGCCAACAGATGTTGCGACTGAGACAAATGAAGAGTAGTCTTGCTTAGGTGGAGGAAGGCTGTAGAAGCGTTCCGTAAAAATACGAAAGTATAGCGAAAATGACAAATATGGTACTACAAACATAGTTATTGAAAAACACACAGATTTGAGTGTATCAACACCACTTCCCTTTAATTAAGTGTGACGACATTGAAGGTAACAAAACAATAACCTCTTTGGCAAATGTCTGTCCTAACCAAACAGTTACTATAAAGCTGAAGTTAACCAGCCTTTATGGTAAAAAGAAGATTCCATCCTGTAACCTGACCAAACAAAATGGCTTCGTTACAGATAGCACAGGAACCATTAAGATTGTATTTTGGGAAGCCTTTGTAGACATGGCAATAGAGGGGAAGAGTTATGACTTCATCAATTTCACATACAAAGATGATAAATTTGGCCGGTACATCACTAGCGCAAGAGAAGGTTCTTCCATTACAGAACTTGACGACCTTAAAGACATACAAGAACCCGTTATTGGTGAAAGAGATATCGCAATGAAGGAAATGAGTGTTCAACTCGTTGGGGTGAGCAGTGCCCAAAATTATCATAGTTGCTGTGGTTGTAATTCTAAAGTGGAAGTGCAAGGCAAGGTCGTAACATGCCCTAAATGCAACTTGTCACAAAAGGTATCAGCCTTATCTATCCACTGGGTCTTGAAGTTATTCGTTAAAGATAACGCAAGTTCAAGAAAGTTTCATTTAACTGCATTTGATGGAATAGTGCAACAGTTAACAGCCTCTGTCATCGATGAGCCAATCGATAACAAGCCCGGAAACCTTGAAAACAGCTTTACTTGAACTAGATGACCTGAATAATGTATGTGATACAACAAAGAACACTATTCTCGAACTGTCCTAAACAGTGTATACAAGTAGTTGAAAAACTATATACTGCACGTTATTGTTAAACGCGTTCATTTAACTGTATGCAAGTAGTTGAAATACTATATACTGCACGTTATTTTTAAACGCGTTCGCTTAACTGTATACAAACAGTTGAAATACTGTATACTGCACGTTATTGTTAAACGCGTTTGTTTAACACATGTTTAACGAACTTCCTGTTGGTTATGTTGTTATTATAATGAAATAAACATACTCGTTCTAACAATTGCGTTAATGTATATCAATTTGTGTTTCCCACATAATCTGAAACCGCACTGTTCTGTATCCCACACATGTAGCCATGGGCTACCTATTTTTTAGAGTTTGGAAACGTGCAAATAAGACAGTTTTGGGACAGCTGTTGTTTTTAACCGAGCATTCATTCCATTATAAAGTCCTGGTGTGATGACGTAGAAGAAGGTACCTGTGCAGCTTCCGGTTGAATATCAACACTGTTAACACATCAATTTCTTTGTTTACGGTTTAAAACAGCGAAAAACAGTTTTAAGTACTTTGTTTTTCACGTTTTTCGCTGTTAAACACTAATGACAGCGAAGGACGTCTTACTGCTGCTACATCACAGGTACCAGTTCCCGGTCGCTCGGTCAAAACTTAAATTCCTAACTTTTTTTGATAAAAAAAAAACATACTTAGATGTGGAAATTTTCTTTGGTTTTTCGAATTCTGAGTCCATAAATGACAATACTTTTAGTCTAAATGATAAAAAAAAAGCGATATAGGGACTTTAAAGATTACAGAGTTGATTAATCCACGTGCTTCGCTTACTTGCCGACGCACTTAATTTTTTTCCTAAAATCTATTCAACAAGTGTAAGATAGGAAGTTAATTTTGTTTTAACTTTGTGTTCCAGTGTTATCTGTTGCTGTTTCCAGTCAAATGGCGTTTACTGCTTGGCCGATTTACTGTGGTATCACTCATGGGAATAATTTATTTCTTACGGAATCTTAGAAACCTTTGGCAGGTGCTTTTCCACGGCTTGAGCGCAGTTTTTTTACTATACGTTCTAACCAAACGACAGTTGAAAGAAAAACCACCTGATTATAATGTATAGAAAATTAGCGTTTAGCTCATTTAAAGTAATAAAATTGTATAAAATCTTGGGAAGCATTGGAAACAAACTTTTGTAACCTTTTGCCAGTGGGCTACTAGCATCTGAAAATCACTTGCCTTGCTGAATTTTTTTTTTGAATATAACAAAACTAATTTAACTAAAGTTTGAACAAAAACTCTGACACAAATAGTTCGTGTTATTTTTTAATAGAATAATATGAGTCATCTTTGCCAAAAGTTAGAAAATATATATAATAAGGCTGTGTTTTTAAAAAGTGTTGTTAAATTGTTATCAGCCTTAGCCTGAAGATGATAAATATAATCGAAAACAGTCACTGAAAGTATTTCATAGTCTTAACTGATTCCATCTTCATTCCCTGATGATGCCGTAGATCGGCGAAAACTTGGAAGATTAAGTTATTGTAGTATATCTGGCCTCACTTGATTTATACTGCCAAATTTAAAGTATTATATAAAATTTCTAAACACAAGGGTAAAATTAGAAATAAAGATATCAACCATCGTGGTAATTAATATGAACAACTATATATATATATATCATTTCTCCGATTGTCTCACGATTTTTGTCGTTGAAAAGACCGCGATGTTTCGACTGGTATCCCTCTGAAAATAATATCCCTTTCTCGCAATAGGTGAAATATAGGCTTTCTTTTTGAGGCTGCAAAAAAGAATCGGTTTATAAACAAACTAGTGATTTTTTCTTTTCATCAAACTCATCCGCAAAAATTGGTATATTGCTCTGAGCGGGACTCGAACCCACGTCTCCCTGTTTTCTAGTCAGGCATTCTAACCATTACACCATCAAGAACCACCGCACTGGCAACGTAGCAGATTACTGAAGTCGGTTGAGGGTAACGGCGTGAAGATCCCAAGGGCCCAGTAATTTCTGCATTTGAGAATGTTTCTGCCTCTCGATACGTGGTTCACAGAGATACCAGTGGCCGACTCTGCACAAGTGTTTATCGCAAGCCAACACACATAGACCAGTATCTCGCATACGACCCGCAGCTGTTTCCGAACATGCCAACAAGACCGGTCATTCCCCTGACTGGGAAAACATCGATTGTTGATTCTTATTGGTTTTATCTACATACATTTAATGGCATTTCAAACATTATTATTATACATTGTACTTACTTTAATTAATTTTATTAGTCCAACTTTATAACCAGCTTATTAGCCCAACTTTATAACCAGTCACAACTGAAGATGATCAGAGAATGATCGAAACATGTCTTGTTGTCTCAAAAATGTTGTCCTTTTTCTTAAATGTATTCACGAAGAATTAAAAAGGCTATCCAAATCAGACTCCACCCGAACAATGTCAACAGGGATAACGGGATCGAAATACCTCACGCTTGGATGAACACAGTACGGAAACACAGAGAACGAACCAATCACAGAGCGGGTAGGTCAGCCAATCAGGAATCGAACCGTTAAATCAACCAATCACGGCACTGACTACCGATCAAGAAAATGTATATAGCAAGCGCTTCTCGCAGTCTGCACCATCGCCTGATGAAGACTTGCAGGTTGCAGTCGAAACGTATTTTCAATGACAAGAATCTAGACTGCAAAACAGTCTCTTCCTTCGCCGGGAGATCGAAAATCCAAGCGCGTTCATCAAATGGGAAATTTTCCGCACGGACGGGAGCAAAAAGGAATGGGGCGAGGGTCTGAGACAGTATAAGTTACATGAGTGTTGGGACTCCAGAAGTAGTAGTAATCGGCTCTGGAGTCCCAATATAATATATTATATACATGTTAAGCGGTCAGGAAAAAGGGAGTACAAAACGGGAAATTTAAAATAGAGGATAACAACACAATAATACATGAGAAATAAATATACAATTAACTATTGTAATATTTAAATGCACTTTGTGTGAAAAGGATGTAAACATCAGTACTAATTTGTAAAGAGATAGAGGTGAAATCCAAAATGATGCAAATACATTAAGTTCTGATTCGTGGAGATTTGTCTCAACTACAGGAATTTATTAGCTTTGCTTTGATTTTTCTTTTAAATGAAATGTAATGGGAAATGCGTTTTGACTCAGGATCGATAGAATCCATGTATGTGTGCCTTTATATCTCAGACTAATTTTCCATAATTTGTTCTTACCGCTGGAATATAGTAAGACGATCAGAAGACGGACACAGTTTTCTGTGTCCCAACTTCCAAACCTTCATTTATTGTCAACTTCGCTTGACGGATACTGGTTATCTGCTCACTGTCTATTTTCATTGTCACAGTTATGTGATACTTTGTAGAAATTGTACCCTGTTCAAATATGACAGAGTTTTCAGTGCGGTTTCTACGATTTTGAACAGTCTATCTTTCTTTTCTTGTTTGGCTGAGTCGCAAACTAAATGCGTCAGTATACAAAGTAAAGGTACAGAATCAAGCTATAGTGAATCCATTGTTACGTTACTTTGAGATTATGATAAATGAACGTGAGGTTCTTTTAGGATAAACTTGATACTGTCAGTCACAGTTAAGAAATTAGGTCACTAACCCATAATCACAGCAGTTTTTTGTAAGGCCAAATGTCGAATTGCATAATTTTGTAATGTCACAAACAAAGATTGCGGACAAGGCATGTTCAAAAGCAACTATAATTCCATTTGTTGATCTTTTTCATACACGGCAAAATATCATTTATTTACTCTGCTGCCTTCTACCTCCCCGAAAACTTAAATTATTAACCCCCGCCCAAAATGAAGTGTTGAGAGGCTTAAGAATTAAAAATTTTTGGTAATACTTTCCAACCTGCCTAAAATCTTGCATCTGGCGTTTGCACCTTTTTTGCCAAAACACTGCTGTCACAGAGTTACATGCTGTTCTGGTATAACCCTTGTGTTTATCTGAACACTGAATCATATTTTATCGTCCGTCATATGTTACGGTTCATTTCTTAAGCAAAGATCTTTGTTCCCAAAAGGTTATAATTTCACCATAACTTATTGCCAATGTCAGTAACAACATAAGAACTGAAATGCGATCTCAAGTGTACAAAACGACAGCCCTGTCCCCCTAAACTCCCTCTGCCCCATTTTCCCACTAACGTCGAAGGGTGTACCTATTTTTGACAGTGACAATGAATGTTTTGATTCATCCAGTTGTAGTAAACAAAAACTGAAATTAGTTGCTTACTGGAACAAATATTATAAAAGTACGACGTTTCGGCCGTCTCGCACGGCCTTCTTCAGGTTTCTGCCAGGTCAGCTTGGACCACGCAGTGTCACGTGATAGCTGACCCGACACGTCCTGTAAAACCCGGTCTTGCGTGTGCGATAACACAAACCGCAGACCACCTTTAATTCTTATTGAGCGAAGGACCCTCGACTCTTTCCCACACAGCCTCCTTGATACCCCGTCTTAACCAATTTTCCTCTTTGTCCAGAACTTTCACATCACCTAGACTGAACGTGTGGCCCGAGCTTCTTAAATGATTGAAAACCGCCGAATTCTGTGCTTCGATTGTACTTGGCCTTTTGTGTTGCCGCATTCTCATCCCCAAAGCTTGTTGCGTTTCCCCAACGTACGTTTCACTGCAGTTAGCTGCTCCGCACTTGATTCCGTATACAACATGGGAAATTTTCTCTTTGTCAGGCTTTTCTTTCACATTTACAAGTTTTTGTCGCAGGGTGTTGTAAGGTATGAATGAGGTTAAGATGCCGAAGTTTCTGAAAGTTGACTTAATGTTGTCGGAAACCCTGGCAACATACGAGATGGTAACACACGTGTTTTTCAAACCATTCGTTCCAGCCCCCTGAGCTTGTCCCTGTCGAAGATGTTTTCGTTGCGACAGACTTGCTTTATTAAAGGCCCAGTTTGGGTAGCTACATAAAGATAATGCTTTCCTAATGTGTTCTTTCTCTTTTTCTCTTCTTGGATAAATCAAAACATTCATTGTCATAATTGTTCTTATCATTACTGGATGATTACAGGATGGTTCTCAGTAAATTTGATACTGAGAGTACCTATTGTAAGGTCTTGAAGATGAATATCTTCAAAATTTTCTTTGCCTTTAATTCTTTAACATGCCACCCCCATCCCTCTGGACCCTGATAACAATACAAACTCCCCCAGATACATAGGCATTGCAGCAAGAGAGAAACATCTTTACTCTGATTTAAATTTCTAAATCGCCAAAAGGTAAAAGATTGATACTAACAAGTGTTGTGACATCTGGTAGTTGTTCGTCCTCAACATTTTCGATTTCATTGATTTCCTAAAATCGGAAAGATAATTTAACTTTAATATTTTTTAAGCTACAAGAAAACGTTAAAGAAAAGAAAATGTTTCTGTTGTGACAACTTGTGTTCTAATTAAACATACAGCTGGTTAAAAGTTTGTTTGCAACTTTTTCAAATGTGCACGATAACAATTTCAGTAGAAAGTCATAACAAAAGATCAACAACTGCATACAACATTTGCGGAAAAGATTTTTTGCAAGGAAAGTCGCCAAGTTTTCCATAAATATGAGTAAGCAAGTTATTCAGTATTTGATTCCCAAAAGACGTAAAGATATAACCTTGTGCAAATGTTAGAGCAAAGGCAGCACCTCCTCAATTATTTTACGACCATGAGTGTTGGTCCGGCTTGGAATCCAACGCCAGCCTCTCGCATGATAGACTGGCACCTTACCAACTAGGCTAACCAGGCGGCGGTACAAACACATTTAATTTAATTTAATTTTAATTTTATTCGCTTTGCCGTTAACAAAATATAACAATACAACACAAAAAAATATAATAAGGACAATAATACCTCGGCAGGGCACCCGCAACAGCCATGCGGCCAATTACTGCGGACCCAACATTCAGAGATTTCAAAAATTTCAGGCCTTTGCAGGACCAAACGAACCCTAACAAAGGAAATATTTATCAGCAAAGTTTACAAAAATAAACCAAAAAAAACCTTACACCCATAATCCTGTTAACTTCTTGTTGTTCTTTTAAGGCTTTCTTCTTTGCTCGGTCGAGTTCTCTCTGAAAATAGTCAAAAGGCAAAATGATTAAATCAAAATCTGGTACTCTATTTATCAATCTCGTAAGGACGGAAAACGAAGTCAGCTTTGGTGGAAAGAAAGGTCACACAAATGTTTCAATCAGAAGCCGGTACTCTATTTACTGACCCCCTAAGGATGGAAAGCAGAGTCAACTTTGGTTGAAAGAAAGATCAAACAAAAGTTCAGATCAGAAACTAGTAATCTATTAAACGACCTTATAAGGATGGAAAGCTGAGCCAGCTTTCGTGGAAGGAAGGTCACACAAATGTTCAAATCTCGGAACAGCTGGGAAAAATACTTTATGGCTGTTAGGCAGAGATCTTATTAAATACACAAGCCGACCACTGTTTTCTTGAGATCCAAGATAAATACTAAGTAGGAAAAAAAAATTCAACATGCATTTTCAGTGAGTAAATACTGTTTGAGAAATAATATGTATTACTGTTTATTAGGGAAAAAAAGTGAATCTGTAGGACAAAATCTTACATACCATGTTCTGCTGTTGCGACAATTCGGCGTCTCTAAACTCCTGATCGAGCTGCTGTTGTTGCGCCCTTCTCTCGTTAACATCCGTCTGCAGCCGTCTGATATATAAAAAAGACAAAGTAAATATACAGAACTTATTCCTGAAGGAAATTCTTCATGTCAGCTTCTTAAAGGGACTGTGTCACGCTATTTTAGCTTTTTTTTAAAATACCACATGTCTTGCCCTCAACTGAATTCCGAAAATAATGGTCCAGGTTTGTTATTTAAGACAATATTATGACGTTTATTTTGTTTCCTGTCATTTGTTGCTACGGATGGCAAAGATGGAAATGGATTAAAATTTGAAAAATTTAGGCTAAAATTTTCAAGTTTTGATGCTATTTCAACAAAAAATACCAAAAAAAACATTATTATGAGTTGCTCTTTTTTAAAACATTTCATTAGATATTCACCTCACAGTTTATAAGGAACATTTTGTGCATAAGAAAAACCACTACGTAATGATTTTAGTGAAAAACTGACCCAAAACAAAATTGTCGTGACATAGCATTTTTAATCAAATCTATGTTGAAACACTCAATGATCATTTCCTTAAAAATATGAGTAGCTAAAACGATTGATTTATCAACTCTGTTAAAACTTTTATTCATTGCTGTTAGTGGAGTACATAGTTGTTATGGCGATGATTTAAGTGCATATGAAGTAAAAACAAGTTTGGCTCAAATGTTAGTTTAAGTTCTCAATACCCCAAATATTCCAGTTTTAAACAAGCCAAAGCGCTTCCATGCATTATTATGCTGGTTTAAAATCTTGATAATGGTGCTTCAAGGTGTCTCCATTTTGCGCTTGGCCAACGATCAGATTTTAACGGGATATGACGTAACCAGGGGTTCTGAGGTTTCAAATGTCATGGCAGAGAATAAAGCAAAGAGAGCATGAAAGCAAAAAGGACTCGGTAAAGGATGGAATGTTTTCGTTATCAGACATTTCTCACTTTTCAACAGAACACAGAAGAACAAACAAAACCCAGTCCCATCTAGTTGGAACCACTGGCTACGTCATCAGAGCAAAATTCGTCACCAGTCTCTCGAGACACCTGTTTGGCCTTTTTTAGCTACTTTAAGCTGCAAAAAAGCTGTTTTTACCAACTCGAATATTTTATTTCGTAATGAGGCTGTTGCAATCTATCATTTTCTGCAAAACACAATTTAACTTCATATGCACTTTAAGTAACGATCCGAGCAAGAACTAGGCAGGTCAACGCAGTGGAATGCAGAAAGGTACTAATTGCGATAATGTTAAACCATTGATCTGATTGGCTAAACTTTAAAAATTGACCATATCTTCATAAGTAAGCCAATGTATTTCTTTCCAGTTCACTCATTCAAGCCTTTCTAGTTGAAACATTTGTCTTTTTAAACTTAAAAGAAATTCCATGAGGGGAACTTTGAAAGTGAAAAGGTTTTCTTTGCCTTTGTTTTGGAGTTCTATGAGTGAGTGGCTAAAATATTATAGCACAAAAGAAACATTGCAGGTTGATGTATTCTCAGTATGAAAATTTTAACATTCTGGTGTGGGAAAAGTGAAATGCCGCAGGACAAAGGGAGGTTGCCTAGTTCTTACACGGACCTTTACTTAAACATTTCAATTTAGAATCTAAAATGTTTGTGTTACACTATACTTCTCTGCAATCATAGCCCACAAACCTAATCTCGCCCTCAATATCCTTCTGTAGATAAACTGCCGCTTTTTGATGTGTAGCATAGGACTGTGCTGTTGATCCACCAATCAAATGTTCACCGGTTGGTGTAAAGGCCTACAACAACATGCATAAATACATAACAAGAAAATATATGAAGGAAATAAACAAATGGTAAATGCATAAAAAACAATCATAATAAATCAGAAATCAGAGGAGTTTACTCTTGGTTTTCTCATATTTGAAGGTGGTCGGGTGAAAATAACTTCTCGAGCAGTCTTGGGATCTTCTATTAACAACACCATCTCAATATTTGCCTGAAACAAAAAAAAAAAACAGCTTAATGTTCAAAATACAGTCCCGATGGTCACCCAAGATTATACATATTTCATGCTGGAGTGTTTAAAGGATGTTTTACGAGTTAGCTTAACAACAAAGTGGAGGTTTTTGCAGCTCTATCAAGTACAGCATAGAGACCTATCCCAGGGTTCCTGCAGCTTAGAAGACAACAAATTTAAGACCTTTTAAGACTTTTTAATGTCGAAAGTCAAATAATTTATGGCCAATTAAATAAAAAAGAAAAAAGATCACACATTCTGAAAAACCTATAAGCTTTATAAACGGATATCGACAAAAAAAGTTCTCTTTAGCAACGGCAGATTCAGAGTGGTGTGGCACAGTCAGTGCAATGGCGGTCAAAAATGTGAAAAACGCAAAGGTCCCGTTAAAATTGATCCCGATATGCAGAGAATACTTCAACGTTGCGCCATGTTTTGGTAGCAGGAAAAACTCACTTTATTCCCATTTCATATTTAATGCCTTTTAAGAACTCAAAAACGATATTCCAGGGTTCTCCCAAGTGAGGCATGCTAAATCCTTTAAGAGCCATGTGGCCCATGGAGCCGGCGCTTATCTCCGGTTTCTGTAATGTTAAGCGGATGAGAGTC
>JANCMA020359849.1:0-21452 GCA_024336925.2 Zoanthus solanderi | reverse complement strand
TTTCAATCTTAAAACATCGTGATTAATCATTCTGTGAACTTTATGTGGTAAAAAATAAACTGAAACTGAAACTGAAAGCTCACTAGATTGTTGTTATTGTTAGGTGTAAACGTTCTATTTATGACGTTTGAACGCTCATACTGAACAATTGAACTTATACACAATTTTTTATATGAGCAACTTGGGATTTTGAATAAAGATCGGGATGCTTAATTTTTAGGCCAAAATTAGTACTGGAGTTTCTTAATAGGTTGTTTAAATTTTTCATCTTTTTTTTTAAACAAAAAAAAATACAAAAAAATGCCCTTTAAAGTTACCAGTATTACTAGAGTTTTTCCTTTACAAATTAAACACCACAATGAGATAGTCAACCAAAGAGAACAGTGAAAATGTTTCTATCCTCATCATGGTCGTCTCCCTCTTCATATTCTCCCTTAATGTTAGACTCTGCAGGAAGAATGTTCATCATTTGGATCCTGTCAGTTGCTTAAATGCAGAGTTGCCAAAAATGCACCAGTACTGAAGTTGCTAAGTAATTACTAAAATCGAGTAAAGTTGCTTATATATATGTAAAAAATCGTGTAATACTTGGCCAAAAACGTCCGCTTTCTAATTTCATGAATCTTCTACCTCGGTGATAAGAAAGCAAACCAAAATATAAAACCTTAATACCTGCCGTGGATGATTTCTGTGTAGCGAGCGAATTGTTGAATTACTTTCGCAGCATCTGGCCAAGGGATGTTCTTGCCGTAATCATCTCGATTTTTAACACCGCTGTACAGAGAGAAGAAAATGTTTATAGTGTTGGTACAACTCGACAAGACTGAGCACGTTGAAACGTAAACAAACTGCAAACAGTAGTATGACTGTGGATATACGAAACTACTAATAAGTTGAGTTTTTACTTCGGGCGTCAAATAAAAATTCAAGTTCATGGAATTTCAAACATTTAAAACAATATCCATTGGTTCTTCTATATTCTGCTGAAAATAAGCGAGTCCGTGCTCTCACGAGTGGTTGGCGAGTTGGTACTAAACATCTTTGGCTTTCAGCCCTAAGGTCCCGAATTCGAAGCTAAGCTCTGCCGAGCATTGAATATTTGTGAGAATGTAACGAGTTAACCTGCGATGGGGTTAGTGACCCGCCCAGGGTAAGTCAAAGGCTCTCATAAGAAAATCGAATGGTCCCATTCAATTTAAAAACGCTCGCAAAATTTGGTCTGTGCTCGAAGTGCTCGCAAAAAGTACATAGGTGCTCCCTTGCTCGTGATCGAAAAAGTTTTGCAAATGCTCGCATGCTCGAATTCTCGTTAAAATGTACTTGATTACTTCAAATTTCATTAAGTCTTCTTTGTAGTTATTGTAGTTATGTTACATATAAACGATAAATCAGTCATGATATGTTTAAAACAAAAAAGCAAAAAAGGTTAAAACATCTATTAACTTGCCTGTTATTACACAATCTAAGGGCTATACTACAAATCCACAACGTGAAAAGCTCCCAGTTGGCTTGGTAGCTCAGCCAGATTATTACCTATTTTAAAATAAGCAATCTTTGTTCACTGTAAAAAATCCGCGTGCGGCATTGGTGAAAGTCGATCAAGTGATTTGGACGTATCTATCGATACCGCCATGACCGGTAATTAATTTGCTATGTTTTTGTGGTTTAATTAACAGATGGCATGAAAATGATCGAGTCTTCAATAATTTCAAATCACTGAATATATGAATCAAAATGATTTTTTGAGCTTTCACTCCAGCAAAAGTTGTTATTTATCAAGTATACGCTCAAGTAATTTGGCGGGCTTTTTGACACGCTTCTTGATAATGTCCCGCCTTTAAACAAGTACCAGAAATGCTCGCTGCTTGCCATCTGTTTTTAGTGCCTGCTGCTTGCACGAAAGTAAGTAGGTAAGTAGGTAGGTAAGTAAGTAGGTAAGTAAGTAGGTAAGTAAGAAGGTAAGTAAATAAGTTAGTGAGTAGACAAGTAGGTAAGTAGGTGAGTAAGTAGGTAAGTAAGTAGGTAAGTAAGTAGGTAAGTGAGTAGGTAAGTAAGTAAGTAGGTAAGTAGGTAAGTAAGTAGGTAAGTAAGTAGGTAAGTAAGTAGGTGAGTAGGTAAGTAAGTAGGTAAGTAAGTAGGTAAGTAAATAGGTAAGTAAGTAGGTAAGTAAGTAGGTAAGTAGGTAAGTAAGTAGGTAAGTATGTAAGAAAGTAAGTTAGTAAGTTAGTATGTAAATAAGTAAGTAAGTAAGTAAGTAAGTAAAGCCTTTATTTATAGAGGGTAACACTAAATAGTGCAAAGCATTAATAAACTTGTGGCAAATGAAACATTTGACAAATGTTCTTGCTCGCAAAAATAAACACATTGCTCGCATGATCGCAAATGCTCGCAAAGACCATTCGGTACCATTTTCATATGCTTTAGAGACACTACCCAACTCAGATTTAGCACTGTCTAATACTTACGCAAATCTCTCCTGTATCTGGGCAAGGTACAATCTGCGTTGGTAATTCTTGTAGAACGTCATTATCTTGTAAATTGCACGCATCTTCCGGGCACGCATACGGGCAAGTCCTCCCCGCCAGTGCTGAGAATTTGAGCGGTCATATTCAGCAATATATAGTCAGAGTTTATCAAACAGCCTTTCAGATATTCGACTACTATCGTTTAAAACATAGTTTCGACCTTATTCTATTATAAAATTCTAAATTAAAACGTTTGTCTTGTTTGTGTGCTTTCTCTTGGTTTTAAACGTTTTTAGTTGGTATGATTTTAACAGAATGAAAAATAGAAAATACAGTTAGAAAATAATTATTATGGGTTTGCACCTGATGTCATGGTCACCACTTTGGTGTACTCTTAACAAAAGAATTTTGATTATTTCTTTTGTTTGGGACACCAGCATGACCACTATGTCTATTGTCTTTTGTGTCTCTTGGGATTGTGTGAAAACCAAGAGCAAACTTGGAGTGTATAACATATAACCAGTTCTGGGAAGGGAGGAAGAAAGTAGGGATGGGGGGTGAAACAGGGTTGGTTAGGTGGAGGGGTAGAGGGAAGGGGTAGTAAGTCTTACTATTATTATTTTCAGATCTAGTCACTCTCATTCTTCGTGGTTCGGAAAATGGTGATAAGATTAGCGTACAGATAAAGTTCAAGTTCGTAAGTCCACAAATTTAATTTCATGAAACTAAAAATGATTAAAGCTAACTTACTCTCTGCAGCAGATGAACCAGTGAAGGTATCTTTTCTGCCCGCAGCTGCTCCATGCTAAACACTGTTTTTGGTGTTCTTATGAATAACTTGGTCTTGCCGTATTCAACATCTGACGTGAAGTGATGGTGATTGATGATGACTTGAACGCCGTCCTTATCAGAGCCCGTGTAATGCGGCCAAGTCTCTGGAACTGTCATCTTGTACCTGAGACGAAGGTACAAAAAAGTTTTGAGGATCTCGATATTTCATGCAAAAATAGGTTTTATTATAAATACACAAACAAGGTATAAGATGTGAATCTAAAGTCTTAATGGGACGACTCACGGATTCTGTGAGTATCAAAAGCACAAGGAGAACTACAATTAATAATAATAATAATAATAATAATAACAATAATAATAATAATAATAATATTGCCTTTATTTACAGACGGTTAAAAAAAATAAACGGCAGCTATATATAGAGTTGATGTGGCCGTGTATTACAATTATCAAATTAGAACTATCTGCCTCTTTGATTATCTATCTTAATTGAAACAGAACGCGTTTCCATCATGTAAAACAACAATTTGCAGTGTTTACTCTTTCGGTAAAATAACCTGTGTGTTATCACTAGTATATACAAAAATAAAAACAGAACCAGAGATGTAACATATTGCTAATGCACGCGCAGTTAAAACAATTACATGCCGCTTTCTACAAATGGACGAAAAATATTTGCGCCAAAATGCAGCATGTGTTTTGCGCGCGTCTATCTTTTCTGTGACATTCGTATGGCTTAAAGAGAACATTATTTTTTATGCGAATGCAATTATATTACCTAATGTATTTAAAGTTTGATGCTCTCTATTTTTATTAAGGAGCTACTTTACCTCTGCAGCATACAAACCTTTGCAGAAACCTCGAGTACTGCATTCTAAACGCGAAACCAGCACGTCTCACTCGGACATTTTCAAGAAGGCCTAGGTAATCCACCTGTTAAGTAACAATATACTTCTATTATCTGTTACAATGTTGTTCTCAGTATTTTTGCTTCCGAAGCGTACGTTTTCTATGCAAAGATACAAGCAACTAGAAAACTTCTAGGAAGCCTGTAAGAAATTTTAGAGAACATCTGACTCGCACTGAAATATTCCGAATGATGCAAATAACTCGAATGAAAACATAATTCTTTAAGCGTGATTATAAAAAGATCTGTAACTTCGCTTGCCACTAGATTTCAAAGAAAGGTCACATAATAGATGCAACAGATTTGTGAAAGATGTCCTTAAACACCACAATAAGTGTATGCAAAAAGTATATAAAAACGCAATTAAATGTGACCTAAAACAGTTCTTTTTTTAAAAAAAGCTTCTGAGCTTTCGCCGCAAAAAGGGCAACACAAGAGATGTAAATGAAAAAATGCAAGAACGCAAAAACTATAAACGATTATTTTGTCCCAGTTTGATTTACCTGATGTCCTATTCGCTCTTCGTTAAACTGCACCGGGGACTTTATTTCATTGGGTTTGATGCAACGGACGTAAAACGGTTTCTGCAATGTAGACATACAACTGAATATCAACTTGTTAGGCTTTCATATTCCATATTTTTGTGCAAGGCTGCTAACAGCTCAAGCCAACTATTACTGAAACTGCTAGATTTAAGGGGGGATGCTAGCTAACAACTTTATCGCCGTGGCTTCAAGTTCGTGCTGGTACACATGTGCTAACAATTCAGGCTAACTATTACTACTGCTAGATTTAAGGATGAGGGGGGGAAGGGAGGGAGGGGGGAACGGGGCTGCTGGCTACAAACTTTAGTGCCGAGGCTTCAAGTTATGGCTGGTACACATCTGCTATATCTATACTTGCATGATGTTTATCATTGAAGCCACATCCAAAAGCAATTCGCTTTCAATCTTTCATGAGAAATTGTGTTCAGGCAACGTCGGCGAAAAGGTCTCCATTTAGATCATTTTTAGGGATTTAAAACCAATTATAAAAAATAATACTAGTTGAACAGTTTTATAAAAATACATTTGAATGTGTCGATGATGAGTCAGCGTAAAACCCGTGACTTGAGTACTTCAATTTAGAATAGGTTAGATCATCGCCCTAAGTACTAGTTAATGGTGTAAAGAGGTGGCATTTCTTGAGTGTTAGTATCAGGAACTTGCCCTCCAAAGCTCCAGACTCAATACTTTTTCACTAAAAAATTTTCTATATTTATCTCACTTTCCAGACAGCTTTCACAACGTTCACAACTAAGCATCTAATCCTCATACATGTCAGTTCTCAAAGTTAATAGTTAATCTAGTATTTTTCTATTGGTTACTTCGCTCCACGATCATGTTAAATAATCGACAGCTAACAACAGTTAATCATTTCTAAAAATCATGCAAAGATTCAGTCACAAAAAATCAAATTCAAACAAAACAAAAAATACATGTCACATGTCCGGTACATTTTCGACATGAGCTCATCTGAGTCGCTCTGACGTATATATATTACGAATGCTCACAAAAACGAAGGACACGCATTTATAAAACTTACCTTGGATGCTAGTTTTTCGACCAGAGCAATCATGGAGTTCTTGAAGCGAGTGGCCGCAGTTGCTGGTCGTTGAGTAACCTGGGTTCAGTTAACACGTCAATATATAAATATCGAATACGTGCAGTTTTAGAAAAGTTTCACATTCAAAGCTAATAAAGCCTGCTCGTAAAGATTACTTACCAAACCTTCAGCATTATTATCAGTAACATCACCAATAGTATTATAATACGAATACAACTATTACCACTGCTAAATGCATTTATTTTCCTTTGCATTTATAAAACTGATGGAGAAAAAGAGGACAGAGGACCTAATGGAGATGTTGGGATTGAAGGAAACAGTGGTTCAGATGGCAAAGGCGAATGGAGTGAGATGGTACAGGAATGTGTTGAGGAGGGATGATGGGCATGTTTTGAGAGAAGCATTGGAGTTTGAAGTGAAGGGCAAGAGGAAGCGAGGACAACCAAAGAAGACATGGAAGACGCAAGTGGAGAATGAGAGCAAGAGTGTTGGTTTGGATAAGGAGGATGCGATGAATCGGGCAACATGGAGAGTGGGAGTCGGAGTGACTGCTGTTAGTTCGGGGTAAATCTGGCCACCCCCGTTTACAGGGATAAACTCTGATCAAAATTGGATTGATGATGATTATACCAATACCATTACCGTTATCAAATATCACGACTTCATTACAATATACTAAACATCATCACTAACACCACAGTTAAAAAAAACACTATCAGCTGTAACTGCCAAGCAGTTTTGTTATGATCAAAGTAAATCTTTATCGTCAATGCTTTATGAGCATTGTGTTATTGTGTAAAAACGAAACGTGTGCTAAAAGTATATTTGTTTACGCTTACATTCGCAACAACAATCCTTTACCAAAACTATCGCTTTAAAAAGCTGTAAAACATATTGTTAACCTTATCAATTGCCTGCTTCCCTTCTGGCCACATGTCCTGCAATGGTTTGTGTGTACTAGAAAGATTTAAATATCCACTGTTAGTTCACTATTAAAATTATCTCTAATGGCAGATAAGGATCCTTTACAGATATATTTTTTTATTTTAAACACTTTCTTATATAATCAATATTTGAGGAACTTGGTATAAGACACGTGTTCCCCATTGAAATGAATCCAAGGTATTTTACGCGCATGTTTCATGATCAGTTTAGTACGAGTGGACTACTGCAAGTCATGTGTACTGATTGACCTCTCTATTAGCACCCATCTATTTTCTATTACTATTACTCCTAGTAATGGATTTTCCCCAAGTAAATAGATTTTCAATAATTATTTCTTCACATTATGCCATTTTGTCTTATTATCTGAATGATACAAAACAGTTAGTTCTCAAGGCCTCATGAACTCATACTGATACTTAGGCAAGTCATCATCGAGCTCAAATTGTTAAATAGTCTATTTAATATCCTTCATCCTCATGAATGCGCTGATGACACGCAGTCCATTCGTTCTCCAGGTTTTAATTATTAAATAATTATTAAATAATCTATTCATCCTTCAGCCTCATGAGGTATTTACACGTAATCCAATCGTCCTCGAGATCAAATTGTGAAATATCTCAAACTAAAGTTATTGTTTCTCACGATCACTAGAGCCACGTGGGTAGAGCGGGCATTACCCTTGAATCTACCACAAAAAAAAAAGAGCCTAAATGCTAGCAGCCATGGACAGCTGTTTTGGCCTTTTAGGCCTCATAAGCATGAAATGTGGGCTCAGGCTTCCAAAGAACTTCTTAGGGACCTTTAGCAAGGAGGACGGCAACCACGACGACGACGGCAAATAACAATAATAAATACAATAAGTGCACGTTGGAATGCATCAAGATGAGCACCTGCATGTATATGGTTACTTTGCCGCTAAAATTAGAACGTGAAAAGACCTTTTTTTTTTGAGTTCTCGGGACTTCAAGGACATTACAACAAATACGTTTGTCAAATTTGTTTAGTTTAATGGAGAAACACTTAATCGCTTTCTGCTCACAAAATTTACAGCGGAGAAAACAAAGAAGTAAAGGGTAAGCTGGGAATGTGATTTTTCTGAACCGTCTTCGTTCGCGTTCCCGCGTCCTCATTGCTAAAAGTCCCTAAGAAGCAGAATCGAAAGCGTAATGCTTGTTGGATGCAACTAGCACGTTTGTGCTGTGCACACTGGGATTTATCAAGTGCTATAGTATAGCCACGTCTCTATTTATGCTTGACGTTTATTGATAAAATAAGATACTTTTGCAAAATCCACCATCTAATGAGGGAATGTTGTTTGTACCTGCTATAAAGCATTCTCTTGAAGTCCTGAAACAGTGTATCTTTATTCTTGTCAAGAAAATCAACAATGGAATACCTGAATCGTAAAACGAAATGTGTAATCCATCTTTAATAACAAGTTTACAACTATTCTTACAAAGCCTTGGCGAAAAATTAACCCTTTGCTAGAAAAACGACTTAAGTTAATACACTTTTGCGTGTGACAAACTGCATACTTAAGACTTAAAAGAAAATTATTTCAAATTATAGTATGATAAAAACGTTACAAAATCTATTTTCAATCAAATTTAAATAGACTTGCTAAAAAGAAAAGATGTTGCATTGTAGTCTAGGATATAAAACATACAAACGTTAAGCGGGTTGCAACTATTGCACAGATCGATAGGAAATTTGATCTTAAACCAGGATATAAATAAACCCATACTTGGAATTTCAAGTATGGGTTTATTTATATCCTGGCATGAAAAAAATTCATTATTACTTGCTCGGGATACTTTCTTTCGTCATATTTCTCATGGGCCGTTTTTATACTAGAGACGGCTAAGACGTCTAGATGACCTTAACGTATAATTTTTAAGGACGTCTAGTATAAAAACGAGATGACCTCTATGTTTATATTATGAGTATCTTCACTGTTCAGTTTCAGTAATGCGAAAAGCAAATATTCCAATTTTTGCGGCAAGTATCGAAGCGAATGCTTTGACAAGCGAAAGTCAAGTTTCTCTTTTATGTCTTGGAAGATCTGCTCATTTGATGACTTCTTTACAGCTAACGTCTCGAGACCAAACGCGTAATTGTCAGCAAGTACTTATGCAAACTTTTTAAGTTCTTCATCCGACCATTTCCTTAATCTTTTCTCCCAGCAGGACTTTGGCTTGCAGGCCGCCATATTGACTCGTAACTAGTCCACACTCGGATTTGTGCATCGAGCTTCGATTTCATGTAAGCAAGGCCGTCTTTTTCTGGGCGTCTCGTCTTTATACTTGACGGCAAGCCGTCTGTCAAAATAAGGTCGACGATAAGGGCATCGGTTTGATGTCCTGCATTTTTTCTCGACTTTATACTAAAAGTTTAGGACGTCTAAAGGAGCTTAAAGTCATCTAGACAGCCGTCTCTAGTATAAAAAAGGCCATTCTATTGACTTATTTTTAAGTTCTGTTACACACAATTCTAAAGAACACAAAACCGATCCCCAAAGGTGTCAGTCCACTCACGTTACATTTCCAGCGTAATGCTTAATGCGGAAGTCACGATGAAACTCCAAGCTCTTGTCTGAAGGGTCCGTCTGTTGGATTGATATTTTCACAGAAACAAGTTAGAATATCAGTTGGAAGACTGTCCTGAGAGTTTAAAACAAGAATCAAAGCTTACCATCCTGCTGACATAGTGATTGTGCTTCGCCAATTTCTGATCCATAGTTTGCAGCAACATCTGTATATTCAACGATGCATTAATTATGTGTAACAGGCTGGACTAAAGTCAGCCAACATTAGTTAATGTTTTTAAAAACTAAGCTATTCCAAGACAATATGGAAGACACTCCATTTCTTCAGCTAAAGACGGAGAGGATTTTAGATTTTATCTGTGATAAAGCCTCAATAATGTGACTCAATAAAGTTTCATCTGCCTTAAAATGACATCATCATTACTTCACCCGACTGTACTCAAGGTCCCTTTTGATTATTTTATTTTCTAAAGAAGTCGTCATAACAAATAAATAAAAATAAAGAAATAATAAAAGAAAAGAAATAAACACTTTATTTAACGTCCATTGCGAAGGAAGTGGTTGCTCATTCTTCCTAGCCAGTGGGCTAATGTTTAATTGCTCGACGGTTCAGATCTCCGCGTGAAAGTCGAATTTGTCGATCTAATTGTCAGATTGAGATCGACAAATCTCGGCCCATGTTAGGAGCCCAGAATTCGATTCCGAGTCATAGAGGTGAGAGGCGCGATCACTAAGCCAAACAGAAGTTCTTAAAATAAACGTATCCTAGAATCAAAAAGGCTGCTTCGCGCCTATCATAAATATATGTTGAAAAAAAATCTTAAGTTTCTGGTTTTCGCCATTAGTGCAAGAATTACTGCGCCCTAGCCAACTGTATTTAACAATCGCATGGCTCAAACAATGCTGTTCCTAACCTCATCAGTGACTTTTCCAACGTTTAAGCATCCTTCATCCATAATGGCAATTAACCCCTTATGAGGTTGCTCCACAAGGTCGCATATGATCTTGTTGTTAAAATACTTTATCTGTAAATAGAAGATTGAGAACACTATTCATCAACTACATGTATGTGTTACGGTACTGAAAATATGCACCCGTTTATCCATCTCAAACGAATATTATTCAATTGCTTGGCCAACTCCTCTTTAAACTTCCGTTCTTTTGTACAGCATTTACGAATGTAATTACAAACTGTTTTTTAACTTTAAAAAACTTTTTTAGAATAAAGAATCTCGCAAATCTAGCATTTTCCTTAAGTTTCAGAAATATAAACAAGACCCAAAGGCATTACAAGACGAACTAAACAAAATGGATTTTTAAAGAGTTTACCACAAACACGGCCAATTCCAGAAATTTGTAAAGCTTTCGATGACAAAAGGATTTTTTTAAAAAGATTCCAAAAATTTTTTTTCTCCTACGACTGCAGAAATTATTTTTTGTTGCCGATAATTGTGCGAATTTGTGCTGCGAAACATCGCACTGAAACACTTAAATGGTTTACCTGGAGGGACGATAACACACTTACCTCCACCCACTCAATTCCTTCTCGTTGGTACTCCTCTTGTTCTTGTTTCAGCACCAGCTCGATAAATAATTGTTGGAGCTTTTCGTTGCAATAATTGATGCAAAGCTGCTCAAAACTATTGTTGTCGAAGATCTCAAAGCCATAGATATCAAGGACACCTATCACTGTCGTCTTGCCGTGTTCCGGTGTGCGATCCAGGTCTATGGCGTCGTTCACCTTACCCACAATCCAACTGAACAAGCGGTCATAGATTGCCTGAAAAACATTCATCACGGTATATTAGATTTTCAACTCTAATTAAACTGAAAAATGTAAATAAAAAGCTAAATACTTTTACAGGCCTTTTGGCCCACAGCACTAGTTAAAATTATCTCCGGTTTTGACCCACCGATTCTCTATTGGAGTAGCAGTGAGTTAAAGCTGGGAATTTCTTATTTAAACAAAATTTTGTTCAGCAATGGCTATTATAAAAAACCCTCCGGCCTGATTTGTGCTGTCAAACCATCAAAACCAGTTCTACCGGCTTCTTTGGGAATCTTTGTTCCGTAGCTAGGCTAAACCAGTTTTAACCTGTTGCACGCTTGCTGCAGTCGAAGGAAGGTGCACGGCGTCCTGATGTCTGTGTGATTATTAAGAAAATATACTTTTTTTCTGTTAAACCTTTTGTAACTGCGAGTCAGGCTAGGAGCTATAATTATTGTTCACCACTCCAAAGATTTTTCTACCTTTCTGTTTGGTGTTAACCAGCAGGGAAGAAGGATTTTGGCCCGTAACTCACTCATTCCTTGAAAATCAATCCTTGTTTGAGATGAATCCTTTTTCGATCGGATGTCGTTCCTGACGTCAACCAAAATACAGACAGACTGAAGAAAACACCAAGAGAGAAAATCTCTCTTAAGGCAAAACTTACAGAAGTAGAAACTTCCACTGTGATAGTAGGGAAACAAACCTTTGCCAGAGCATCTCTTCCATGGTAAGCTTCTTTATCATTGTGTCCCTTTTCAACAACATCTCCTCTGGTTGCAACAACTCTGTAGCAGAGAGCTTTATCCACAGCAACAGGTGAGTTTCCTAACAGCTTGGCAATAATGCTCAACTCCTCCCTGTTAGAAACTACAGCCTGTTCATGCTTCTTATCATCCAACTTAAACTCCACGTTACCCTGGTAGAAAACAGTACACTGAGAGTCAACTGGAAAATATGAACATGAAAGTCATGTCTTTAGACATATTTTACCACATTTACAGTTCTCTTATCAATTTTAATTAATAATTTGAAAGACTTAGTGAAATGTTTGAAGAAAAGCAACACAAACGCTCCCAACTAATTAATTGTACTTTAATGTCGGATGAAAAAAGTAATATAGCTAGTTTGGAAGATTCTTAAAAGCATGAATACTTTCTCAATGAGCAATGAGAAATAATGATCTATTCATATTCTGTGATGTGGAATACGCTTCATAACTGAAACAAGTAAAAACAGATTACCATCTCCACTACAAAATCTAATCAAAGTTTGAAAAGTCTGAAAACTGATATCAAATCAATTGGCATTACTCAACGTGAATGAGCTTTCATTCAGCTGATCATAACATTTAGTGAAAGTTTACCAAGTGAAGGATTGCCGCAACCAGTTGCCAAACGATTGATTGTTCTTCATCACTGAACCCAACTGATCTCATTGCCTCACAGTTAGCCTTGTAAAGCACCTTGTCATTTAGGGTTGGTATCTATAGCAATGAAACAACTATGGTTAGGAATATGTCCGTTATGTCAACCACGAGAGAAAACACAATAAATGACTGTGGGCATTGTGAGACACACGTCAGATATTTCAGTAAAAAAAAAACTTGAAAAGTTGAATGGTTTTCAGCATATGCATTAAGTTTGGCCAATTTGACATGATAGAAGGTCATTGATATAAAAGATTAAATAACTTTGCCCTCCTCTCTTCTTCTCGTGTCCTCCCATGTTGAACAAGCGTATTCGAATTTCACTCTTTGTTACCTTTCTGACAGGTAATTCTTTAGTTAAGTCCAGCTACTTTCCTCTATGCTATTGTATATGCTTTAAGTTTTGCTAAGAGTAAATAGATTGTGCTGAACGACTTCAAACGCTTTAAACAAATCTGAAAACATTACTGCTACTAACTCTGGTTTGTACAAGCGCTGTCTCACAGCTGTGATATTTTCAATATGAGCTAATAAAATCAGATAATACGGCAACTAATGTCTCGAATTTACTCAAAATGTCATAAGACAAGATTGAGGACGAGGCTGCCTGAGGAATTGTGTACAAGATCAAATGTAAAGACTGTGATTGTGTTTTACTTTTGTCAGTCATTGCGAGAACTAAAAACACAAGTGAAAGAACACACAAAAGCCATAGCAACACTCATTGTCAAACACCGTATGCTTCACAGTCACCAAATGGATTTAGCGAGTGTTAAAATAGTTGACAGATCAGTGGCGTGCAACAAAGATTAATTTTTGAAGCTTGGTATTCCATGCTAGATAGAGCCATTAAAAATACCATACAGTATAATATATACACACAAAGCAGGACGTCGTTACACATTTGCATTTTCTATCTTTGCTAATAAAAGAAGGCAACAGTACTAGTACCCGAAACATCCAGAACTATATATATTTTCTTAGCCAGTATCAACTTTTTTTAAATTCTTTTTTACTACTGAAAGTAGCTTTTCAATATGCCTGGCTACACAACGTATATTTTAAAGCCTTGAACAGTCCCAACAAATTATACAAAGGCGATTGCACTGACAATTTCTTTACCTTAGTTTTGTCTTCCCAGATTCAATGATTAAAGTACATTTAGAGACCCGTGGCTAACACATGTACTTATTATAATATGCAACAAGTATTAAAAAAACACTTTAAACTTCCAAATAAATGAAAAAATTTCAGTCTTGTTTGCTGCTTTTCCTGTTTTTTATTATACAATGCTCAGAATATATAATTATCATTTTTTTAATACGCTAAGAACATAATTTATATAATTATAATAACTACACTGAATGAAAATAATAATAATAATAATAGTAATTCTTATTAACAATTTTATTGTTCACAGCATAATACCTGAGGGGTCTTGCCTTGCTTGGAATAGTGATACAGCATGGCATCTCTTTTCAGGTTGTAATCTCTCAA
Source organism: Zoanthus solanderi (assembly GCA_024336925.2). Lineage (NCBI taxonomy): Eukaryota > Metazoa > Cnidaria > Anthozoa > Zoantharia > Zoanthidae > Zoanthus > Zoanthus solanderi. The sequence goes on along the minus strand of JANCMA020359849.1, from coordinate 7,499 downwards.
CATCTCATCAGAAGCTCCATATAATAACTAGCCAAAACAAGTAACAAATTGGTTTTTTAAAAAAAAACAGCAACAGATTCAAAATCTCTCAGAATAGAAAAAAACACTTTTAATTTTGCCAACTGTCACTTTTAAACTGAAAAAACATATCAAAATTATCACCTGATAAAATGAATGAAAGCTTCTCTCTCCCTCCTGTTGTTTAACAATCCTTGACTATGAACAGATTGAAACAAAGATCATTTCATGCAACACATTTATAGAGCATACAACTGTTTGTTAAATATAAATTTGTATATACCCAAACTTTCTTTATTAGTACCCCCTCTCTAACAAGCCCTCCTATCTAACAAGCCCTCCTATCTAACAAGCCCTCCTCTCTAACAAGCCCTCCTATCTAACAAGCCCTCCTCTCTAACAAGCCCTCCTATCTAACATGCCCTCCTCTCTAACAAGCCCTCCTCTCTAACAAGCCCTCCTCTCTAACAAGCCCTCCTCTCTAACAAGCCCTCCTCTCTAACAAGTCCTACTCTCTGACAAGTCCTCCTCCTAACAAGTCTTCCTCTCTAACAAACCCTCCTCTCTAACAAGCCCTCCTCTCTACCAAGCCCTTCTATGTAACAAGCCCCCTTCTTTATCAAGTCTTCCTTCCAAATAAACCCTCCTCTCTATTAAGCCCTTCTTTCAAAGGAGCCCTCCACTCCAACAAGTGCTCCTCTCAAACAAGTATTTCTCTCTAACAAGCCCTCCTCTCTAACAAGCCCCCTTCTTTATCAAGTCTTCCTTCCAAATAAACCCTCCTCTCTATTAATCCCTTCTTTCTAAGGAGCCCTCCACTCCAACAAGTGCTCCCCTCAAACAAGTCTTTCTCTCTAACAAGTCCTCCTCTCTAACAAGCCCCCTTCTTTATCAAGTCTTCCTTCCAAATAAACCCTCCTCTCTATTAATCCTTTCTTTCTAAGGAGCCCTCCACTCCAACAAGTGCTCCTCTCTAAAAAGAACCTCCCTTAATAAGTCCTCCCTTCTAACAAACCCTCCTCTCTGTGCAGTATTATTGGTTAGTGTAGTATATTTTGCTAATGCCAGACAAACAGTTTTAAACTTTTTAGAATTCATGTGACATTTCTGTAATTAGCTGTTGAAGATTTTCAAATAAGCCTTGTCCACCAATCTGTGATGTCCCTCTCTCTAAGCTAACATTTTAAAACCTTTCTCATAAGTTAAATAACATCACTTTTTAAACAAAATATTGAAATTATGTAGATTAAGGATTATTGAAAGATTCATACCTAGCTATAAGCAATGTCCTTCTGGATGTTTATTAAAAATCTTTTAATTTAACTAAAAATTGTTGTTTGTTTGTTTGTTAATAGGTCAGAAGCATACCTTTTCCAGTAGATAATTGAAGATGTGGCCTCCAATGGGGTCACCTTTAAAGTCAAAGTTTATATCCATGTACTTGCCAAACCTACTTGAATTATCATTTCTATTTGTTCTTGCATTACCAAAACTCTCAAGAATGGCATTTGATTTTAAAAGGATGTTCTTCACCCTGCAAAACATGAGAAAATTTCAAAAACAACTTGAAGCAAAAATAAAGATTTATGTCAACAATATGATGCTGTTGTTGATCAACCTATTCTAATGCACTTTTTATTTTTTGTGATGTTAAGTAAGTAGCTTCAACTCTCAAGAGCCTTCTTGAGATGATTTCTAGATCTATATCACTGACAATAGTTTCAGACTCCCTTAATGTGGATTATTACTAAAATTTCTTGGTTTACACTATGCCAAGTGAGTTCTTGAAAGGCAGCACTATTACTGCAAAAGCGAGAGCTGATCTGTATTAAGCATGTTATTGATTCTTAAGTGGATAAATTGCAGCCCACTTGTCAGACTGTTTTACATCTTGAGTTCTGCTCACTCCAGCAGGACAAGCCATGGCAGGTGGCTGCCCAGCTTAAGCACAAGGTAGCTTTCCAATCTGGATAAACAGCCCTCTCACTGTAAGGTTTGACCCTGGTGCCTCTCACCCTAAGGCCAATCTTGAGATGATTTAATGACTTGAACAGATAACTGCTGCTTCCCTTCGTTTGTTTCTGTGCAAAGCAAAGCCATGAGACATGGAAAAGGAGACACAGGATTCAATTGAATGGATGTATTTCCTAGGTGTTTAAATAAGTGTGATGATCTGTCACCAAAAAACTGTTCATGTATTGAGACACTTTAAGACATGCATGCAGCTAAATATGCATAATGAATGCTGTGAGGCATCCTCAGCAGAGTTCTCTAAAATTTTGGACATAGCTCAATTTGAATATCAAATTAAGCTGAAGGAAGCCATGCATATCCAATAGCTGAAACCAGCCCTGTGCTAAATCAACAAGCGACACATGCCAAACTTTCTTTATCTTTAAAGTTTTTGTTTTATCCTTTACATTTGCAAGTGCTTAAAAGCTATCTAAACCATTTTAAGTTGCTGTCTAATTACACTGATGATGGCATATATTATGTAACACCAAAACAATTTTGAAAATAAACCATCAAGGCTAAAAGTTTTGCTATTACCCTGAAAATACCAGCTTCTCTGCAATCAGTGAAAGTTTGGATCATATTACTAAGTACCTTTCAATTTCTTTCTGTTGTAATATATTTGTCACAGCAGCAATATACTTCATAATAATTTTGGAAGCTTCTGTTTTACCAGAGCCACTCTCACCTGAAAGTTAAATTAGAAAAATTGGATTTATTACAAACATTAGGTTTTTTTGTTATTGGTCTAGCTAAGATGTTCTAAATCAATAACTACTGTATTGTATTGTAAAAATCAAATCAGTATATTAGATTTAGATAGATAAACATTGTAAAAGATTTCTTGTAAAAGGTTTATGTGCAATAACTGAAGGGCAAAACAGTAAGTCAAAAAATGAGCATATTACCAGCATAACAGCAAAAACTATTGTTCTAGTTAGCTTTCATAATGTTTTAACAGTTCTAAACTTTATTTTTTACTTGGATGTGTCATTAGTAATCCTGGTTATAAGCCTTGGGCTTATTGCCTTCGACAAAGAACGCTTTCATAATGCGGTCGCATTCAAGAATTTTGGACCATTTAACACCAATTTGGCCTCCCCAAAAAATTATTCAGGGTGAATGACATCATTGCCATTGACAACAACAACAACAACAAAACTTTATTAATTAACAAATAATTTTACAAAAGTATTGCCCACAGCTAGCAAGGCTATTCGAGGACCATGTGCTTTGTCTCAGACAGGAGTCCATTTTGCCTCGGTGTTGCCTTGCTGTGTACACTGTTATAAGGTAAAGTTACTGGCATTTGGATATCAAAATTGGGTTATACATTGATAACATGTTTTTTTGCAATTTAATAAAGATCAGAAAAATAATTCGCAGTCAAACTTATTTCATTTTCCCAAATCGTCGAACGCATCTCCCTAATCTTTGATTACTAGTACTACTTCATAAGGGGGTTTGGGTCCAACTGAGGGGAGAGGGGTAGGGCTTATTAATTAAACTTGTGGAATTTAAAATACATGTTTCAAAACAAGTACAGCAGCATTGATTGTTTTTAATTAACTAATTTCTAATTTAATTTTTGAACATCATTATATAAATCAAATGCATTATTTTCAGTTTTAGGAACAAAGACAAAACTGAACAATGTTAATGTAACTGGAACATCATAAATCAGGAGCGCTAGCTAAGAGTTACTCTTATGGAAAGTTTTAATTTAATGTGACGACAGACAATAGAGCAATCAAGTTATTGTTCCACAATCTTCCCAATTTTGTGTTTGAAGTAATACCAGGTTTTAGAGGGGATATAGAGCTTATGTCTGGGAGGGCTCATAACTCAATAAATTTTTTTGTTCCAAGTTTCAAGTTTATTAAGTTTTCCAAAAAGTTACTTACAATGAACACTGCCTGCAAATAGCGAGCTAATCTAGGCAGGCGGTGTTCCAAGTAGATGGCCCATAACCAGGAAGGCTAATAAGTCAGTAGGAAGGAAGGGGTGGGATTGCAGTGAGGAGGGGGATTGGTGAGGAGGGGGGTGGGGTGGGGGTGCAGTGAGGAAGGGGATTGGTGAGGAGGTGATAGACTTGCACCTTACCAACTAGGCTAACCAGATGGCCGTATGAAATTATTATAATTTTAAGACCATTTTAAGGCCTTAAATCTGTACAAGGCAAAATAAAAACTTTTAATACCTGCTGGAGCTCTATGTTTGGTTTGTGCATAGGTGATTCACATAAACAATGAGTTATTATTTCATCTGATACGGAAGAAAAGTGGTCAATTTTTGTTTCTGGCTAACTACTTACCCACCACTCCTTTAGTGTCAATTAAGGTCTTAACTTTAAGGGAGGTTTAAAAAGTATTTACTGTTGTATATACTGTACATGTCAATCAGCTGTTTACCTTAAAACAGCATTCATATGATGATATCTATGATATAACAAAAAATACTGGTAACAAAAAATAACCTTTGCAAACAATGGAGTAGCTCAACTTTTCTGACCATTTGCCAAGAGGGCAAGTTGAACTTCAAATATGATTGCACTGAATAACATTCAGTTAATATTAAATTATAGTCCTTGACACAATCTAACCCACATCAAACAAAATGAACAAAGATCAGTCTAATATAAATAATAATCTTTTTTAACGAAACATTCACTTTACAGTTACAATGAACAATGGATACATGAAGCTAGTGAAAGTGAATTATAGAATTTAAAATCAAAGGAAGGATGCACACAACTAACAGTCTTATGTTATGATAAAGTCTAATTATGTTACTATAAACAAATTTTCTTTTGGTTGCCATACTGTAAACAAACAACTTGCAGCACGGGCAAGCAAGAGAAAAATTTAACTTGCCCTTTGCACTTTTAACTTGCCTTGGGCAAGCAGGCAAGCGTTAAGTTACACCACTGGCAAAAAAAATTTCATATGATTCGGAAAAAGCTTGCAGTGGGGTTTACTCTTTGCAAAATGGTGACTCTATTATCTAAAAATAGAATCTAATATAAAAATACATAACTATCCAATAAAGATGGGATGAATAGTCATTGGTTTTTATATACCACATCACGAAGTGTAGAGGTATATAATAATATATCTAGGGCTATACCCAAACCATGATGGTGATTGTTGTTTTAGTATTTACCAAAATATATGTAAATACACTTTATTTTTAAAGAAACAATATAATGTGCACTTCTTGTTTTAATTAGCATTTTGTTACTTGTTTATAAACATTCTTTTTATTTTTCAAGATTGCTTTCATAGAGTTTCATCTAATTAAATTCTGAAAACAAAAATTTGTTCTTGCCAGGAAAGATCTCAAAAAGCCAAATTTTGCTGCTCTCTGTTTTCGATGGATAGTTCTTTGTGTAAAGTAAAATCTTCTCACCTGAAACTAATAGAAAACACAAATCCAATTTTACTTCAGCCACAAAATCAGCTAACAGTGGTGGTATCAGGAGCCAATCAGTCTAGCTTGTGAAAAATGAACCGTTTTCCTTGGTAAATACTAGATGTGGTTTATTGCCTAGTTCTACATGTACATGATAAATACAATTAAATAATTCCAGCTGCTATAAAAAGTGTAAAAAAAAAGTGTAAAAAAAAAAATATTAATATATAATTCTGTAGGATATATGTCAAATGGCCTTTAATAGTTATTGATTAATTTAAAAAAGAATTAAGTACGAGAACACTATAATCAGCAGAACCAATATTAGTGAAGTTTGAATTTCGTTTGAACTATCAATCTTTAATAACATCACTGCGCTAGCCGACCTCAAAAGCCACAGTTTTTAACACGTAAAACAATGAGAAAAAGGCGATTTTAATACTTGATATGAATATTCTATAAAGATAAAATCCGTTACTGTACTGTAGTCTATGCTACTCCTAGGCAAATATATTTCACCAAGAAAATGAAAAGTCCCTTTCAACCTCGAAATTCAATTAAACGCTTCTTAAAAGTTAGTTAACTTTATAGGCTCCACTTTGTGGAATTCGAAATTCTCGTATGCATATTTATTTTGATTGCTTTGATTAAAACTTTGAAAACACTTTAACTTAATAATAATAATATGAGGTTCGAAACATTTCGCTCGGGAGTGGTTCATCCGGTGTTCAGAAAACGAAAATGATCAACAAACTTTCTTTAAATCAACGTGAAATTACTTTGCCTTTCGGCAATAAACTTTCGCAACATTAAAAGATGTTATATTAAAGTTTTTTTCAATTTACACTTCTAATTGTTTATGCCAAACAGCTTCGCCATACAATCAAGTAATATGATGATCAAATTCAGTATATATTTCACTTAGATGTAAATGAGTCAGAGAATAAAAATGGGCTTTCTGGTGATTAGGACCAAATGAAGTACTGCTAAAATAATCCAAAGAAACGGATGAAATATTTTAATTTGCATGCTTCGTTTAGTTTCATCAATTCGCTCAAAATAGTACTTGCACACAATAGTTGTTTTTACAGAATAATTAACTCGGGTACCTGAAATGACAATACAAGTGTCTTCTGATCTTCTTTTCATTGTTCTGTAAGCAGCATCAGCCAAAGCAAAAATATGTGGCGGTCTTTCATACATTTCTCTCATTTTGTACTGCTGCACCACATCCTCTCCAAAAATGTTCAAAGTTTTGTAAGGATTCATTGACACAACGACTTCCCCAATGTATGTGTAAATTCTTTCCTTCTGGAATCGAAGTTTTAAGTTGTCCATAAAAGCCTTTTTAGAAACTTCGTCCAAAAGAACGAAGTCGCCAACCCCATATTCTGGACTTTCTTGCTCTGCCATTTTTCTGCCTAGTTTGCCGGCAGCGAAGTGCCGAACAAATATTTTGACATACTCTTTGACAAATTCGCCGCAACATTACATGAAGAATGATTGGATGGCCAAACAATAGCCATCAAAAGCGACCAATGAACAACACTGTTACTTTTTAACCACAACAGACGACCATCGACAAAGGAGTGGGTGTATTTGTGTATTCAATGTCACCTAAGGAACGATATATTGGAATTTCATCGAACAATTATTTCCATATTTGGTTATAATCTTGTTTTGGTCGGCTAAAAAAGTTATTACGTTCTTTTTGGTCACCTTGTATTTGTAACAGCTATGGAAAACAAGATGCAGAATCTTTGCAAGCAATCTTAGTTGTGATCTTTTAATAATAATAGAAAGACTCGAAATGACAAAACATTTTAGTTTAGCAGGCAATCTAAAAAATCATTATTTGAATATTACGATTCATTGCGTAAATATTTCCGTGACAATAAGAAACTTGTTGACACTTACTGTCATGCCACTTCAATTTTGGCTCGTTCACTGATAAACAGTATTTTAACGCGTAGCAGGCGCAAGGGGATCGTAGAGATTTAAAAGGTTTTTTTCTTTTTTCTTTTTTCTTTTTTTTTTTTTTTTTTTTGGAGGAAGGG
>JANCMA020359743.1:0-11537 GCA_024336925.2 Zoanthus solanderi | reverse complement strand
CAGATCATCAATGATTATGTAAGCAAAGGCTATGTGCGAAAGGTCCCGAAAACCAAGGAAAATCAATGGTTTCTACCGCACTTCCCAGTTGTGAGACATGACAAGGCAACAACCAAAGTACGCATTGTTTTTGACGCAGCAGCCAAGCATGATGGAAAAAGCCTAAATGACGCTATATTTTCAGGTCCCAAACTCCAGAGAGAACTGACCAATGTTCTAACACGGTTCCATCGTGCTCCGGTCGCTTTTTCTTCAGACATATCGGAAATGTTTTTGCAATGTGTCTATAGAAGAACTAATAGACCTTATCACAGGTTTTTGTGGCGCAGTTTTGATACTTCAAGAGAACCTGATGTTTACGAGTTCCAGCGTTTACTGTTTGGCAATACAGCATCGCCATTTTGTTCCCAGTACGTTCTTCAGACCCACGCAGCATCTTATTCAGCTAAATATCCTAAAGCTGCAGAAACAGTGGCGCGTTCGATGTCTGTTGACAATGTTCTAGATTCGGCAGAAACTGTTGAAGACGCTAAGCTACTTCGTCGTCAACTCTCAGAACTCTTGGACAAGGCAGGGTTTAAGCTCTGCAAGTAGTCATAAAATGAAATCAAGGTCATTGAAGATGTTCCGCCTAAAGATAGGCTCTCAAGTGTCATATTCAATAGCGATAGCACCCCAACGGTCAAGACCAATGGCGTTCTGTGGAAGCCAGTTAATGACGTATTTTCATTCAAAGTTGAACCGCCTCGTCAAGATGTGAAACAGATCAAGAGAAATGTCTTAAGGGCAATCGCAACCTTGTTTGACCCTTTACAGTTCCTATCACCGTTCACCGTAAGGGCGAAAATTCTTATGCAAGAGATTTGGACAACAGGCATTGACTGCTGACCCCCTCTTGAAAAAGTGGCAAAGATGGTTGTCGGAAGTTCCACAGTTATCTACCTTCGCAATTCCTCGGAGTCTGCGCAACCCAAGTCCGACTTGTATCCAGCTTCACATGTTCTCGGATGCTTCTAAGGATGCCTACGCAGCTGCAGCTTATCTCGTTTGCCGTTATTCAAACAGTAAACCGACGTCCCGTTTAATCGCTTCAAAGAGTCGCGTTGCGCCGTTGAAGGCTATTACTATACCTAGTCTGGAACTTATGGGAGTAGTTTTATCAACTCGCTTGTCTTTAAGCATCCTGAAGACACTGTCTATTGACCAAGCTTTTTTACTGGACAGATTCGTTAAATGTTTGGTTCTGGATTCGTAGTCACAGCAAAAGCTTCAAGCCCTTCATTGCGAACCATCTTGGTGAAATACAAGAACACACCGAGCCGAAGCAGTGGCGTCATGTCCCAGGCGATCTTAATCCAGCGGATCTGCCTACCAGAGGTATGCAAGCAACAGACCTTATTGAGAGTAAACGCTGGTTGGAAGGTCCAGACTTCTTGAAAAATGATCAATCGGCATGGCCAAGAAAACCCCACTGTGATGTTAATTCACAGGAAAACGAAGTTGAATCTGCGACACATGCAACAGAAATCCATGAAGAAAAGAAGCAGCTGCATCCGTGTATGGACCCAAATCGCTTCTCATTGTTTTGCCGTTTAGTCCGTGTCACAGGTTGGATCAAAAGTTTTCTGCGTAACTGTCGGTTGCCCAAAGATTCCAGAGAAACAAGTTCCCTACTCAAAACGTCGGAAATAGCAGAAGCACAGAACTATTGGTTTCGATATGCTCAAGCAGTTGCGTTTGGTGATAAGGACAGGGATGTTATGAAACTTAATGCCAAAAAGGACCAACACGGCATATTGAGATCAAACGGACGGCTATGCTACCCAGAAGGTTAACCTTACGATGTCAGACATCCGATAATTCTACCAAAACGTCACGCTGTAACAAGACTTGTTATCACTGATGCACACGAAAGACTCGGTCACGGAACAGGAGTCGAACATCTACTAACTGAACTTCGTGCAGGGTTTTGGATTGTCAAGGGAAGACAGAATGTAAGGAACATTATCGAGTCATGCAGTGAGTGTCGTCGGAGATTCAGTACAAAACCGGCCTGCCAAATGATGGCCCCTCTCCCGAATTCAAGGATAACACAGCCTTTGAAAGCCTTTGAGCGTGTCGGAATAGACTATGGGGGTCCATACTTAACGAAGCAAGGGCGTGGGAAACAACGAGCAAAACGTTACTTGTGTCTTTTCACATGTCTCGTTACTCGAGCAGAACATCTGGAACTAGCTTATGGACTAGACACAGGCTTTTTTATTAACACCTTTACCCGCATGACGTTAACGAGGGAGATACCCTCTTATGTTGTGTCAGATAACGGTACAGATTTTGTAGGTGCCGAAAGAGAATTACGCGAGTTGGTCGAAGCTTTGGATCAAGATGTGATATTGCAGAAGGCTTGCCGTTACCATTAGATTGACTGGAAGTTTTATCCACCCTCAGCCCCTCATTTCGGGGGAGTGTTTGAAGTGATGATCAAGAGCGCAAAGCGAGCTTTAAGAGCCATCCTTAAGGATGCAGATGTTACTGATGACGAACTGCAGACAGCTATGTGTGGAGCCGAGAGTTTGTTTAATTCTCGACCAATTACGTATGGTAGTTCAGATTCGAATGACTTGACCCCGCTGACACCAAATCACTTCATTGTTGGACAGTTAGGAGGTCAATTTGCTCCGGAAGCTAGTGAGCTTCAACAAGTGTACAACCCGAGAAAGAGATGGCATCGATTACAGCAACTGATAGGAAACTTTTGGAAGCGATGGCGACGAGAGCTTCTGCCAACTCTGAACGTATGTAAGAAGTGGTTTAAACCGCACCGGAACTTTGAAAGAGGTGATGTGGTGATATTAGCAGAGCCAAAGTCCAATCGACGGGAGTGAACGCTAGGTCGTATTACACAGACCTACCCTGGTACGGATGGATTGTCCGAGTCGCCAAAGTGCGCGTTGGAGACGCAGAGTACTTACGTCCTGTCCATCGTTTGTGCCCGCTCGGATACAGTGATGGAGGGTGATATGAACATCAGTTGTATGGAGCATGTTGTAGTTGTTATTAGGACAAGAGAGATGCTCTACGGAGCTTTAACGTTGACATTTTGTTTCTATGTTTTAAACTGATACAAGATGATTTTTGAGTTAATGCGAACACTACGTATTCGGGAGGGGTATATGTTTCTGAGCGTTTTTCCCGCCTTTTAAGGTCACGTGATTTTGATTAATATGTGTGTGATTCTCAAGTTAGTCTCGTTCGTTTTTAGAGCACCTGTCAATAAATTGAAGTTTGTCTAGCTCGTTTGAGAGCACATGTAATCACGATAAAAACCACAATTTCTTGAATTATGAAGTTCAAGGCCTGCCAAATGTTCAAATATCTTTTTAAAACCCTTGACGACAATCTGCTTCTCGAAAATAACGAATTTAGTTTGCAAACACTCAAATTTCCATTTTATCAATATAAAGACAAACCAGTCCGCCATTCAGCTACGATCATGTACTTTATTTGCCAATGGCCTTTTGGCTCACGCCCTGCTTAGTGACAAGTAAACTATAGAGTGGCAACAGGGGCACTAACCTCATAATACAGAGGTATAAAAAAGCTATGTTGGGATTCTTGTGTGCAACGCAACAAACCAAATGGCTCGCTAGAATCATTTTACGAATCCACTTGGTTTCTACATCTGTGTGATGATATTGAATTTAAAAATCTCATTAAATCCGGTATTTTCATGGAATTAGAGATGTTCTTCGAGGGAGGAATCCTTGCCGTGACCTGCTTGCGTAGCGCTTGCATAGTATTGCCTACGTACTGCTTGTTACAAATGCTGCATGTGGCCAGGTATACCAAACACCGAGAGGCACATGTACCTCTGAAGTTAGTGCAATGTGTGGTCCCTGACACAGAACAGACAAAAGTTCCGCTCCTAACAATAATGGGACAGGTTTTACACATGGGTATGTACTACATTGGTATGTACCTAAATCGTGATCAGAATTAGATGTAGAAATACGCCTACATTGGTAGAGAATGTCCCTGAGATTTGCCCCACACTGAAAACTAAGTAGCACCTTAGCACCCATTTCTATAAAATTTGGAAGATCTATTTGATACCTCTCCTCCTTTTGTAATGAACTCTGACGTTTCCTTAGCTCCGTCCGCATACGTAACTACCCATGGTACCAGCTCCACCCCTGGTTTCGGCGCCGATATTCTAGCACGCGAGGTATTCCCATTACTTGTGATATAATGAGATGCACTAAATTCTTCTTGCAGCCACAGATTTTAAAGGCCTCCTCAAGATCAGCAAGTCGTTGCTTAAATTTGTTGTATCGATTTTGTCATTCAGATTCCTTTGGTAATACAAAATCTTGTTTAACAATTGTGTTCTCATCTTTACCATAAAGATACGGAAAATATCTCAATGCTTTCTTTGCCAATGTCAGTTGGATCGGTATTGTTCTCAGTTTACCTCTTGCAATATTCAATGTAACAGTTCAGTTGGGATTTTATAGTTAAATCCTTTGACTGAAGAGGGAATTCCACACTAAATTTCACTTGAAGAACCAATATCACTCGGGTCGCATAGCGACTGCCATTAACAATTTTTTTAAGTCATATTTTTTTTTTCATGAAATCCGAAATCTTTTATTTATCCAATCAGCGTACTGCTTTTAACAAAACTGTGAGTATTCCACAAAAAATATCCACTGTAGATAACCAATCAGCACGCGCATTTTATGGTGAGCTATGCGATTCTATCCAATAGTATTTCCAAATGGGAATTATAGTTCCGTGAAATATCTTAAAAGGTAAATAAATAATTAAGCATATGTACAAGCATACATTTATAAGCTTGTTTATACAGACAACTGTCACACTGAAAGCTGTAAAAAAGATTGACTTACCATAATTCGTCCAATTAAATAAAGAAAGAACAGGAAGCAGACTACATGTTCATGATGCCAAATGTAATCCTATTAGACGACATTTTTCACGCTAACTAATGATATAACTGCAGACAACAAATAAACCAAATTCCCCTTTCTAATTACTACCTTAAAGAGCCAACTTGCCAATGACTTTGTTTTTTAAGAAAAAATATCAACACTTAAAAATGAATTGTCGAATCAGCTGATTTCCACGGAAAAATCCAATGCGCGACTTTTCTTACAGTATTGTGCCACAGAATTTTTAGAAATTAGAATGATGAACCTAAATGAGATAAGTGATATAGTAAGAGCTTCAAGGCTGAAGACCTGGAATCCTTTCAAACCAACCTGTTAAGGTGCTTCTGACATTCTCCTACTGGTTATCACAAAAACACTCAACATGTCTCTTGAGATTGTGCAGACTTCCAAAAACATCTCAAAGTAGCACTTAAAATCAAGAAGGACTTGCAGAGGCAGGACCTTACTAGTAATTGTGAAGGCTCAAAACTGTCTGTGCCTACAAATAGATGAACTTGCACTAGCAGATATCCAAATTATTGCTAGGAACTCAGCAAGGAACAGTTGAATGTGTTCAAATTAACTGTAAAATACCTTCTTTCACTTACAGAAATTAGATAAAATTAGAGAGTGCCTCTCCCAGAACGATTCGGAAATTTTAGTTTATGCTTTTATTTCTTCTAATAGATGCAAAACAGAATAAGTTAGAAAAAAAGAAATAACATGTGAGCATGCTTCCATCTGGAAGGCTACATCATACCTCAGATTGCTTCACTTCATTTAGCTCAACTTCTCTCATTGTTAAAGGGGGAGGCGCTTTGGCTGCTTCAAGGTGTTTCTTAAATCCAGTTAACGATATGTCTTCCTGGAGACACAACAAAGGACAACAGTTTTTAAAAAATTACCATTAACGCTTTTAAATTTGTAAAGGTAACACTGAAGTAAATGCTTAAATATAACATTGATAACAATCAAAACGATTTTATGGTCCTGAAAATAAGCAAAACCGTTGCGTTTGTCTCTAAACTTAGACATTCTGTACCATTTAATGTATTAAACAGATTATATTGAGCCTTGATAATCCATGTTTATCCTATGGTATAGTTGCCTGGGAATGCAAGGCCAAAAGGTCAAATTAATAAGCTACTTGTGCTACAAAAGTACGCACTGAGACTGATGCATTTTGTGCAATGACAACAGCTGTTGCCCTATTTTTTGCATTTGAGTTCCTTCTTATTCATGTAATTTGTTTTGAAAAAAAGCAAGCCTAATGCACGATGTCTCAAACAATAAAGCGCCTACCTTGATCAAAAACCTTTTTTATCAAGACAAGCAATAAGCACAGTTGTAAAACTAGATCTGCAACTAGTGGTAATTATGATACAAATTGTTCGAGACTTGAAATTCATTCACAATCTGGATCACTATGTACGCAATGAAAGCAAACGTAAATTCAAACAAAAAAATATATGTATTCAGGGTGTGATAATTAACTTTTCTTTGTGGTAGCCACTTGGCTCCTAAATTTTTCCAAGTAGTAGCCAATTCCAAAACGTTTTTAAAGACAAAAGAAACTTTTTTTACACTGTCTGCGTTCTAGATAGACCCTAAAAAATGAAGTTTGCTAAAAGATCTTTAATTTGAGCGATTCAAATCGAAGAATGGTGACACCCTTTTCTTAAGAATGGAGGATAAATTGCTCGTGATCCACACAGTCACTTAAAATTGCCCAGCATCCAGCTCAGAGAACAAAATCACAATCTCAAACATATTTATCGACGTTCAATACCTAGTCATTTCATTGTTGAAAAAAGATGTTAAGAACACAAGTATCCCCGAAACATTACAAATTGTCCCTGTAAATTCCTTACCCTCCTAACGATAACAATAATTTTATTAAACATGTACAAGTATGTTTCAAACCGTGTTATGTCTGATTTTTGATAAAATGGAACATGGTATTAGATACAGTATTACTATATATTAGCTTTCTCTTATATGAACTTTTCATTACTTTAACAGTTCCAAAAAGCTCCTCCTTCAAATGACCTCCTCCAAACTCTTTCTTTAAAGTCGCTCTTGTCCCAGCATACAGCATTTTCTGGCGTATCTGAGAGAAAAGTTTTGAAACAAAATTGATAACTACGAAAAATCAAAACAAGCAAAAATTTTAACAGTTGCACAAGAGATGAATCTAGAAGGTACGTTGTTTTGAACAATGGATGCGCTGGTGCCAGTATGGCTTAGGGAGGGGAGTAGACAATTTTGTCAAAATATCTGCTTTTTAGAAATAAAACAGTGCAAATCTAAACTACACCTCACGACGGAAACATGTTTTATTTCTCGAGTTTCATGTTTCCCTAAGTTACAGCATAAACAAAATAAACCACAATTATTAAATTTTCCCACTCTCAAACATGACGCAAAACAGCAATGTTCACCGGTTGGTCAACAATTTTCAAGATGTTGTCAAGGCCTGGGAACATTTGATTTGAATTCATCCACGTTACCTCGATTTAGCCAATGAAAGTGCGCATTCAAGTTGAAAACGCAATAGCTATATAACAATATAAAAGATATATAATTCAGGAGTAATAACAACTCAAATGTGGAGATCAATCTTGACAGCAATACCTAAAGTAAGTGGAACGCTTGAGTGCGATAAACATAGGCCAATAAGCTTAATAGGTCAAATAACTAAAATATTACTGAAATTAATTATAAATGGAATAAGGAAAAGGCTAAGAGAGATATATCACCGTTACTATATGGATTTATGCGAGGAAAAGGAACAAGAATTGCCATATTCGTTTTACGGATGATGGAACGTTCTACTGAAAAACAAACAAATATATTCATGTGCATGACACTTCGGTTTCATGGAAATGTTAAAGGCTCTGGTTATAGATGGTAAAGACATGAAAGTGATTAAGAATCTGCATTGGAGGCAACAAGAAGAAGTTAAAGTGGAGGGAGAATTATTGGAATATCAGATATCAAAAGAGGAGTAAAACAAGGATGTATGCTGTCACTGGATCTGTTTAATCTGTATAGAGAGATGATTTTGAGGGGAATACAGGGCTGTGAAGGAATACAATTGTATCTATAAAGAACGTGGTGGCACAAGCCATTTAGTTTTAAGCGTTTGATAGTTACATTTTAACAATTTAACCGTTAAATCGGTCATTCAACCAGCCATTAAACAAACCTTTAAGATTTTTGAAAAAAATGAAGAAAGTGAAATGAAAGCAATCTGTTAAAACGCTTTAACAAGTCGTTAGAAGTTGTTAGGTAGCCGTTCAAAGCGTTAAAGGAAACATTAAAGAAATTCGAAAAAACGTTCATAACCCATTAATTACCCGTTAAATTTTAAAGGTTAAACGAAAAGCCATAAGTGTACTTTTTCCACCGTAATGCCACAAATCTTGTCTTGTCTAATCTAACGAATAACTTCACACTGGAAAATATTTTTCATCTTGTTTGATTAGTTTCTAGATACTACTTGCACTATCCTGGATCCTATCCTAGGCACAGAAATCAAACATTTCTCTGTATAAAAAATGGGGAAATAAACTTTTACTACATTATAGCCAGCGGTTTTGACCAATCACAGGCATTTACAAACAACACAATTTATGTTTAATTTAATATTAACGGGACAAGCTCTGAAAAATGATAACTTTTAGCACCAACTTTAGACTTCAGTTAGCGAGATGCAAGTGGATGGGAGATAGAAAGACAAAGATTTATAGATATCGGAGCAGACATAACTAAAATGCTGCTGAAAATAAATAGCATAACAGTTACTGCAAGATCAAAAATGATCGCAGTAAGTTAGATAAAATTTTAATGAATATCCATACTGGGTTTGGAGAGATTGATTGTTCATCAGCAGGATACCTAAACTGCGTGCAATTCTACAATTGGTTTTGGCTCCATTAAATCCTGCACCAATTGATGAACAATTCAGGTGGAGCCACCCACTAAAAGGGCACAGTAACTGAAAAACATTAGAAAAGTAAGGAAAACCAATGCATGAAACTGTTAAAACCCAGTAATTTGGGACACATGCCACACAATAAAAAGTAACAACCTCTTAAAAACAATTTGAGCATGTGCTACTTATCACGCGCCACATAAACATATGACAGACAAAGAAAAAGGAACAATTAAATTTATAATTTACAATAATACATTTATGCAGGAGTGAATGTTAACTCCAACCCCCTTTCGCCACGGGACATAGTGGGGATTTGACTAGAACAACATGTCAAATACTGACAAATTCCCGTACCCAGGGGAAGCTTTGAAAAAACCAAAATATTCAAATGGCCCAACTTCTGGAGGGACACAAAATTCAGATCAACAATTGAGTTAGTACGGAAAGGATAAATGTGCTGACGTATGCTACAAGGAATAAACACACCATTAATATACATGAGTACAGCTAACTATTTTATTCATGATGGATGATTCCATTGTCATATTCCATATTTGCATAACTTGGCTTACCTTTCCAAAAGAAACAAAACAAAACAGCACAGTATATATCCATCTGTTTTACAAATAGATAAGTTTTACACCGTAGTGAAACAAAAACTTTTAAACTGACGTTTTGGACTGGACTCCTTTGTTATGGGCCAGCGGGTCCTTTACATGGTTATTTTGATTTTTGACCACGCTATTTCCTTCAAAGATTTTTAAAGAAAACATACATGAAGCTAAAAAGTACACATTTAAGTTGAGTTATTTATAACTACATATTAATCTAACAGACTAACAGATTTCAATCATGTCTATTTTACAACTGTCAAACGATATTGGTACAGATCTATATCAAAGTAAAGTTAAATGTTCCATTGTAGTGACTAGTCAATGTCTCTATTATAATGATTAAAATAAGCAGAGAAAGTTGGGAACCGAAAGTTAGCCTAAAATGCACGCATTTTAACTTATTTATGAGACCGCTGACATTGTATTAGCGGGCTCACAACAAACCCCGACCTAAGTACCTCACCCTGGGGACTGGTAGAACACAAAAGTCTTCCAATACCCCATCCTGTTGGGTACCAATTTGCCATCAATGACCCTTATTTCCCCACATAATCCCCAATATGTCCCGGAGTGATGGGAGGGGGGTGGGAGTTAACACTGACTCCTGCATTATCTGTAGCATGGACTCAACCAACTATGGAACTCTGAAACAGCTCAAGTGGATTTTGTTGATCCCTTAATATAAGGCTTGAACATTAAATTTCAATTGTCAAGGTTACTTATTAACAGAAACTATTAAAACTCCCAACACTAAAGCTAAATTTTTTATGAATCTAGCGTCTTGGCCCATGGAGCCAGTGCTCATATTAACTTTCTGTAAAGATTAACAGATGAGAATCTTTGATACTAATCCATGACAGGTTAACAGCTCCCTGCAATTTACTGACTTCGAAAAGATGGAAAGCTGAGTTAGTTTTGGCAGAAAATAAGTTCACGCAAATGTTCCGATCTCAGTAGAACCAGAACTAAACTCAAGAACCTGTGGTTTGAAAGCTGTAATCTTATAAACTGCTTCAACTATGCCACCTGAATAAGACCCCGTTTACACTAGCGCGAGTTATCTCGGAGTACTCCCGGGTCGCCCCAGGAAAGCGTTTACACTGGCATTTTTCCGAGTCATCCGAGATCACTCGAAGTATCCGAGATTGCGTTTACACTTGCATCACTCGAAAACCCAAAATAACTTGTTAACATTGAAACGAAACGGTACACTTTGAACAAGATAAAAGATGAATAGCAAATACAATCGGTAGTTCCTTTTTCTAGAATTTCTGTTAAGCCACAATAACAGTTTTGTGGGAAAATATTTTGCAGAAATAGAGGTTATTTGGCAACACGGACAACTGAATTGATTTTTGTTTAAAAGATGCGCGTAGCAAAGGAATAAAAATACTAAAATAGTTTATAATTTAACATGAGAAATTATACTTTGCGATTTTAGGTCACACTGTTGTCGCAGTCAACAGGTAGTCGGAATTATTTTATTCCTAAAACTGCATAATCAAAATAAGTATGTAAAAGTTACATTATTTTAATATAAAAAGATTTTTAAACTCACAAGTTATCCTCTCTGTTGCTAGACGTTACTTGTCGTCCATTTCATTTAATGGCAATCTTTAAATGTTCTTTTAGTTTTCTGGAGCAAATACTTCTTATTTGTAACAAAAAACAAGTTGACTTGTTTTTGTCTTTAAAATTGTTTAATTTAGTTTTTTCGCTTCTTTTGAGATTTATTAATAATTCGAATCCACATTGAAAAGTAAATGATTGCAGGTCAACAACTGTATGTCGCGTACGTCTGCACTTTCCCGCCTTTTCTTGGCAGTTGTTAATTAACGGCGGGAAGCGCTCACTGTGTCAATTAATTGCAAAAAAAGTGTAACTGTCACTAAGTGTTAACGCTTGTTAAAAATCAATTCCTATGACAAATTTCTACAGAAGTAGTTTTCTCAAAAATGTTTCGAAAATACAACTTACGCCAGTTGCTATGACAATTGGAGTACTCCGAGGTAAGTCGTCGTTTACACTACAAAT
>JANCMA020359635.1:0-11539 GCA_024336925.2 Zoanthus solanderi | reverse complement strand
TTCGCATGGTCTGGAGGGACGGTTTGGTGCTTGTCCTTAAAAATTTCCCTCTTCAAATCTCCTTCTCAACTCTTTCATTATCCACCAAAATTTTAACCGTAATGGCCCCTTAACCCAGGGTTTAATTTAACCCACCTTTGAACAACCCGGCCCAGGAGAACAAATCTACCGAAGTAGTACGACGGTATAATTTATGAAAGTGTACCCTTGTAAGAGTTACAAGGGGATCAGTCTCGAAACTTGGTTGAAATTCTAAAAATGACTTAACTACACTTTATTTTTGTTTTATAAGAGAGTCTCAGTTTTGGCACTGCAGGCTGGATGTTCTTTTAAAATAGCCTGTTTGGAGATTTTTGCATTAAATGTTCTTATAATATAATTATACATACTGGAGAACTTCTATCCTCAAACTCTTCATAATCTGTGCATTTTATTGTATATAATCAAATTTACTTAGTTATTATATCTCTACTAAATAATAGCCAATAAATAGTTGTAGATAAATATACTCTTTGTAAACTCAAGCTTATTGTTATTCAAGTAGAATTTCAATAACAGATTTTTTATCTAATAGAGATTGCATCTGCCTTAGATTAGCATTCATTGCTATTTGCAGATGACTTGTCTACCACATTCTTTGTAAAATTAGTTAATTCATTATTTAATAAATTAAAAATGTTTATTTATTTATTTTATTTTTATTTTATATACTTCGCCATTTGTGATGTGCAATGATGTGCAAAAACAGTAAGACATGTGTAATAGAAAAAAACAAACAAACAATAATATGGCAGGGTAACCACAACAGCGTGAGCCAATTACTGTGGACCCGAATGTATTTGGTGAACAGGTCGAGTTTTTGTTATATTTATCTAAGAAGATGCGAGCTTGGATATCAGATGATGTACAAGTAGCTAGAGCAAAAGAGAAACTAACAATGAGTCCTGAAAATTGTTCTTGTAAAATTTCCATGTAGATCACACTATTTGCAAACAATGTTGCAGTATCTGCTATTTGCCAATTCCATGATTTTGTACCGTAAGGTAACAAAATAAAGATTTGGACGGCCATTTCGCAGCCTCGGGTGTGTCTTAGTGTGTTCTTAAATTTTGAACAATTGTCAGCCTGCTGCATGGCGTTATTGTTTCATAAAACAAAACTGAGAGTGTACTTAGATTTTGGAAATTAAAGTCGTTACTTGTTTTTGTTGTTTGTAATAAAGTTTCTTTTCATTGAAGAGTTTCCACGCTCATTCGAAGTTTATTTCAAGATTGAGATAACAACTTTATAATTATATATAAATTCTGAAGCTGGCCGCACCTTCCCTATATCTGTCATTTATTGCCGTCCATTTCGTTTCTAAACAAATGTTTTCACAGCAATGACACGTAAAATCAATTTATTTTCGTTCAAATCATAATGGTGGCAAAGTTTATTTATTTACAAGGTTCGTCATAAACGGCAGGGGCTTCCCAAAGAGATTAGACTCGCTCCACTAACGGGGCCCGAAATTCTCCGTCACCAAAATTATCAAGACTGAGAAAATCGTGAACTACGGAAGCTTCTAAACAAGATGCTAGATGCCAGATACTAGTATGCCAGATGCAAGATGCCATTTGCAAAAGGCAAAATGCCAGATGCAAAATGCAAGATGCCAGAATCAAGATGCAAGATGCCAGATGCAAGATTAATGTTGCCAGATCCCAGATGCCAGATGCAAGATGAACATCAAAAACAAGATAAAGTTTAGGAATGACCGCAGTCAGTACTTTAAGAAACTAACACTGGTACTAGAATAAGAAAACTTTAACTTACCTGATGACAATTCTGTGAAAAACTAATAGAAAATATGCTATTTCATCATAAGTAAAACCCAGGTTAAAGTATTGTTCAATCAAGTGATTTCCTGAGACGTTCGTTACGGTAAAATAGGATATACAACTGATATACGTATTTAAATGTTACATTATTATTATTATTATTATTATTATTATTATTATTATACTGTATTTCTTTGAAGGATACGTGAATCGCCGTGATTCACTCCTAACACGAGTGGCAAATACTTTGAAATCATTTCGATTCGAACCAGCTAGCACAAGCATATGCTCAACTAGCATCTTGTATCTGACATCTTGAATCTTGCACCTAGCATCTAGCATCTAGCATCTTAAATCTTGTATCTTCTATCTGTAATCTTGCATCTGGCATCTTATATTTGGCATCTTGCACCTTAATTATGGCATCTGGCATTTTGCAAATGGCACCTTGCATCTGGCATCTAGTATCTGGCATCTAGCATCCGGCATGTCGTTTAGAAGCTTCCATAGCAAACCCCCGGCCGTAAAAGCCTGTTTTTTCTCATGGCCTCTCTCCCAACCTCGTACACTGGGCTTTTCGGGCTTTCCCGCCCGCCCTCTTCTTGGAGAAAAACCCTGGGAACGAAGTTGCCAAAGACCGCCTTTAATGTCTTCGTATTTTGATTATTTGTTACGGTTATGGGAGTAATTATTTGTGAAAATATGTCAAACGTTTTTAAAATCTCTTTATTTCGGAAGAGTAATTACAATTGCTGTTGTGAAGTAAGTTGTATTGGAACTGAATTTGAAGTTGACTGTTAACCTTTTTAAAAAAAAACTTGAAATACTTAACTGAGATTGCAAAGGTTCTTTTGTTAAAGGCTGAAAAAAAGTTCTATAAATATCTTTAAAACTTCTCTGTTTTTTAATGAGAGTTTTTTTAAAATCTGCAACATATTTTCTTCTTGAATATATTTATAACTTTTTCAAGTTGCATGTCAGCTAGTGTGCATTGCATCATGCGTGATTTTGTTAAACTCTGAAAAAATATCGAAAAATTTAAAATCGACCAAATTGTTAAATCGTACTTTCTTTTTAGCCAAATCTTAGGGAATCACAGGGAAAACTTAAGTAGTCGCGATTACAAGGATACCTCGAAAAGGAACTCATTAAATATTCGATTTTATGACGTCATGTTCGTTTTCAATCGACAGTCGAATTCTTGTTCGAGATTCGTGGCGGCAGTTCAATTCTTTTCACTTTTTAAAGAATAAAGGTTACTTTGCTGGCAGTTCACGCGTGTTTGACCAGGTAAGGTTTCTTGGCCGATCAAGTCATTCAATAAAGCTATTCAAAGCTCTCATTTCAAAAATCTGTGTTTCTTATTTCAATAAGACATCGTGAACGCCTACACATCACTGACTACAAAGTGCTCGGCGGGGGCGGAGAGATCATTTTAACCGTCCTACAACACTTAATTGTCCTCCCAGCGCTGTGGTTTTTGTCGGATTCTCTTTCAAGTCTGTTAAAAAAGACTGAAGCACCATAAAACAAAACAAAAATACGTCCCTATCATAGGTAAGTGATAAGTACCAAGTGCGTTAATAACGCTAACTAAATTTTATAAAGTTTCGGATTTCTTTGAGGTATTTTTCACCATGGTAAATATTTTCGTATCCCATTCTAATTGATGCGGTAGATATCGTCAGCTGGGTGATTGTAGAAGTGAAGCTTAAAATCTATACGGAAAGTTTCAAGTATTGATAGTTATTTGTGATGTGTACAACATGAAACAACGCGCGGTTATCGACTAAAAACATTTTAGAAAATGATTGTGAAATAGCTATCTTAAGTATTCCAGCTGACATTATCCGCCATGCGCGCGTGTTTGTTATGTCACATACATAAAGTTGCCAAAACATGACCAAACGTTAGTCCAAACCCGAATCGGAGCGATTATGCTGACTTTCGAGTAATTTATTTATCCTTTTGTCTCAATTCTAGCTTTCCGCACCGCCACGAGATATAACATTTGCATACGTTTTATGGGATGTGATATTCAGTTTGAGGTAAAAATCTTTAGAATCAAAATAATTCAGTTATAGAGCGAGCTATATAAAACTTGCAGCATAGGAGTAAAAAGAACTAGACCCAATATGTGCACTTGGATTTCGTTTGCACATATTCATAACTTGATGGTTTTTGTAACAATAGTTTCCCACAAGCATTACGCTTTCAGTTTTTAGCTTGCGACTTTTTGTGTTACTATTTAATAGCTGCAACAGTTGTGTGAATCACTCGCATCAGTTGGCTCGTGTTAAAAGTTTGACATCTTTCAGCGTTCAGTTTACCGCAAACGCCTTTTGCTTTGATTTTGTCCTGACTATATTGAGTTCCATACTTTTTATACGGTGGCCCAAAAGAGTCACGGCCAATTCAATTTGCTCACGGGTAATTTCAATTTACTTACGGCAAATTCAATTTGCTCACGGTAATTTCAATTTACTCACGGCAAATTCAATTTGCTCACGGTAATTTCAATTTGCTCACGGCAAATTCAATTTGCTCACGGTAATTTCAATTTACTCACGGCAAATTCAATTTGCTCACGGTAATTTCAACTTGCTCACGGCAAATTCAATTTGCTCACGGTAATTTCAATTTGCTCACGGCAAATTCAATTTGATCACGGCAATTTCAATTTACTCACGGCAAATTCAATTTGCTTACGGTAACTTCAATTTACTCACGGCAAATTCTATTTGCTCACGGCAATTTCAGTTTGCTCACGGCAACTTCAATTTACTCACGGCAAACTCAATTTGCTCACGGTAATTTCAATTTTTTTCACGGCAAATTCAATTTGCTCACGGTAATTTCAATTTACTCACGGCAAATTCAATTTGATCACGGCAATTTCAATTTGATCACTGCAATTTCAATTTGAACTTTGAACTTTCCTCACTGCAGTTACCGACTGAGAGAAGCCTGGACGAGGGAGCTTGTTAGATTGAAGACTCGTGAAAATAGTGGAAATTGCGGCAATACAGTTATTCTGAATCAGCGTTTTTGTACAAAATGAGATTCTGGTAAGTCAAGTTCAATGTCGATAGATAATATACGCCAGGAATTGGCTTAGAAAATTGCTTAAAAGACAAGATGAATCGCACAAGGGTTTACCCTACGAAGACTCCAGTGACGAAAACGAAGACCCCCTGACTAAATTAAACGACTGAAGAATTCCGCTCTTATCCTCTCTTCTTCTTTTTGTATATTATCTTACAGCAGATTTATTGCTGCGGTAAATTTTGTAACACAGATAATCAATCAAACTGAATGCGACTCTCACATTTGCCCTTGGCATGGAAAAGGGTATTGTTTGCAAGGATAATTTTGCGGCCCGTATTATAAAAGTATTTAAAATGTTCTGATTTTGGCAAAAACTTCAGCAAGAGCGAGGACTGCATTGAAAACGTTTTAAATTAAGGATACACAGGACACTTTTGAGTGGTGTTTTTAATTACGGCCGTACGCTTATTCAATCCGCGCTTTTAGCAACACACTTTATATATTCTGGATCTAGTCCTCGAACAATTTCTTCCACCGCACTTCTGGGAACTCGCACACCTTTCCGCTGGAGAATGTGCCATATACTGCGGTACCCATGATAACATCCAGGACCATCCTTTGTTTAAACAACAATTTCTTTCAGTTCGTTTGGATCAAATTCTACGTTGTTTCTTGAAAGATTGTAGTCTTTCAGCTTCCTTTTTAGTGTACTGAGACTCAACTCGATATCATGCTGCGTTCTCAGTATTTGAACAATTTCTTTGTATTCATATCCTTCGTAATACAAAGATTCGAATAGCGTTCTCTCGTCTTCGGCCATCTTTAAAACGCAACCTCGTCCCCAGTCCCCTCTATTTAATGAGTGGCCGTGGCTCGCGGCAAGCAAATTGTAATATTGAAATTGGCGTGAGCAAATTGAATTTGCCTTGAGCAAATTGAATTTGCCGTGAGCAAACTGAATTTGCCGTGACACTTTTGGGCCACCGTATGTTTTAGCCTGGCAGAGTTTAATTCTTCTCTTTAATGAGACAGTCCAACTTTGAGGAAGAGGTAGACGAGAAATTTTGACTGCAAGAATGCATATGTACAGTTTGTCAATGCGTACGTGTGCGGCGTATTTCACGGCAAGTTTTAAATACCAAACAGACAAATCGTGGAGTAACGTGACTAAGATCTTTGAAGTATTTGTTTTATTTTGAAAACATGCATCACCGTGGTATGTTATCAGAAAGTTAATCAAAAGTTATTTCTAGACCAAGTAAACACGACATCTGCTCATTCAATTATGGTAAACTTCCGGCAACAGTTATCGTACTCATAGTAAATATAGTAAATAGCTAAAAAAAACCTGGAAATTGAAGAGCTTTTTCTCTCCTATCTCTTTCACTTCCCTGGCTTTGGTTTGTTGTGACCTGTTTTAGTTGATCAAAGATTTTGTTGACGTATCTTCAGATTTAAGCCACTTGTAACTACTTGAACTCTCAATGCTAGGTCATGAAACACCATAATTTATTTTTTGGTATAGTCGCCAAGTTCTTCCTGTTGATAAATTTCATAACTTAAAGGCAGATCAGTTAAAAAATAGTTTTGAACTCTGGAAGACTTTTCACCTATTATTAAAAAAGACGCTAACAAAAAGTAGGAAAAGCTAACTCAGCAACTGTGAGAAATTTTAATTACGCACGAAAATTGTTTACAATCGACTTACAGTCGCCTTCAAATTCAATTGGTCTCATGATCTTCAACTGATTTTAACTGACGCATCGGAACTGTCGTCATTAAGAATATTTTGACTCAGTTCTTAATAGATTGCGTTGATGATTTGCCTCTGTAAAGAACCACAGCAGACTATTTCACAGCTTGAACAATCCGCACAGAACTGAAAGAAATTCTCCTCGGCGGTCAACTCAGGACTTTAAAGGGGAGAATTATTTAATTCTATTTTTTACGTGATAGAGAAATTGCGGAAAACTAAATTTATTAAAGACTGAATGCAGATAGAAGCTGGTTGAGGTAAGATTCTAATACTAGGATGAATTTTTTTTTTTACTGGTCCAAGTTTAACGTTTGCTTTCTAGTGTTACGATGGCTAAACAAAAGCATCTAGCATTTATCTTTTTGTCGATTTGAAAATGTTGTGTTAATCCTTTCAATCCCAATCAGTTATCAACACCCAACCTCTCCTTACATAACACATACAATAAACGACATTTGGTAGTGAGAAAATGGCGATTAATCAAACAAAGCAAACTAATGAAGATAATAAGTAAAATTCTCTCAAACTTGTTCAATGAAAAGTATGGGCTCAAGTTGGGAGAATTTAACAATATAACTGAGACTGAAAGGGTAACAAACTCGGGGTTATTCGTCAAGTCATGAAGGTACAAGGCACGAGTTATAAAATGGGCTGTTAAGTTTTCGTCTTCAAAGACAAATCGCCGCTGCTAAAGCACATGCGCGAGAATAACGTAAGCGCATGCGTAGAAAGCACCATGTGAATTAATGCTGAATCAAGGCATAAATACTAAGGAATCCAGACTATTTCGTGTGGACTCGGTCAGTATGCGTTCTTCTTCGTCGAATGACAAATCCTATAAAAAAAAGAAACTGAAACAAACGAAAGTTAAAATATTTCGGTAAATTGAAACTCAGGATTATTGTGCTCTCACAACACTCACTGTCATCCACGTAAATAACTAAATAGTTTGCCTCCCATTGGTTAGGATTCTTAAACGGGTACTGCGCATATGTTAATCGCCGGTACTAAGTATGTACGGCGCTGTTATGTGAGTCCGTAAAATACCACAACAAGAGCCCAGGTTAGTCAACAAACACAACAGAAATTCCGCCAAAGGTTTCGATTTTTAAAAAAATGTTTATTAAATATTTTGCCCCTTTATGGTTTAACGATATTTTGATTTCAATTACTCTAATAAATTTCTAACGACGTTCGGAAATTAAACATCATTGCTATAAGCTATAACAAATTGACTTGTGATTAGTAGCTATGCACATTCTTATAAAGCTTTGGGAAACAGCCTCATAGCACTGAAAATCGGCTATGTTTAAGCCCACACAAGAATAATATTCACTCGGGTTGACTTATCACTGGATCACGACCACTCACTAAGTTCATTGTACGAAATTCGCATATTTATACAGATTGTCACGCTTTTAATATGTTTACAAATTTCCAAATGTGGTTAAACTAGAGCTAAATGGTTATGGATTGTTTTACTTAAATTCACAAACGCCAGTTCTGCTGCTGCACCTTAATGGTGACGCAAACCATGTTCTATACACGCATTAAAGCACTCACGTTTTTTGCCACTTTTCGTGACATGAATTATAGACAGATCTTGTATCACCCTAATACTGAGTTCAACAGCGTGATAATTCTAATCAATATTTCTTAGTTTCCGATAAAAACTTCTAGTCTAGACGTACAGCATTAAGGCATTATTGCCAACGAGCCAGCCGAGCGACTACAACTAAGTTTGATGAGGAAGCAGATCATAGAGCCGTGTGACGTATTGCAAGTATACTGAAAAACTTTTCAAACGAGCTGTGTAAAATGTAATGTAATAGACCCTATGCCAAAATGACGGCGATTTTAATATTCTTCTGTCTACATTCAAGTTAGCCCTACTAACCTCGTTCTTGAGTTAAGCTTTCAAAAGAACATCTTACCACAAACGAGGCTAGTAGGGCTAATTTGAATGTAGACAAACGAATATTAAAATCGCCGCCATTTCGGCATAGCACACTTGGATGAGCCAATCTCAAGTCCGATATGGAATCACGTGACCTTGCTGACGCGTGTCAAAACATAAACATTAAAGGGGCAATGTTCCGCTATAGGAGACAAAGTTCTAGTCAACGAAAAAATGTGTTTGTCCAAAACTGAGACTAAACAGTTCAGGATTTTGTACAAATTTTCTCGTTGAAAATAATTTAATTCTATGTTACCAAAGACAGTCAGAAAGCGTTTAGAAATTTTAATTTTTTCATGCTGAAAACTTTGGCTAAAACTAGGAAAGTTCATTTGTTGAAAGCATCAATTCACTAAACTAGAAGTTTCAAATAAACATTAAAGGGCCTAAAAGGCATCTAAAACGAGAAAAGCAACTCGTTATTTAATCACTTTTGATTTCAAGTTTCAGTTTCAGCTTATTTTTCACTTCATAATTATTCATACATAAATTTTACAGCAAAAAAACTGTATAGTAAAAATAAAAAAGGACAGAAGAACAATGCTTTATGGAGAAAGTGAACGGGGCCTAGAGGAGCAAAGCTTTCGAGCTGCCACCGTGCAAAGTGACAACAAGTACGCTGCAAAGGCCGAGTCGTTTGCGGAACAGCTTGAAACTTTCAGCCTCCTCTACATAGCACGCAATTCTTTCTTCAGGTAAAATCTTTTGCTGGTTTTCCTCCAGAAGAACATCAATCCATAGTTCGTCTGCTTCCAAAACGAAGCCGCACCGTGGCGAGATATATAGGAGGAGTAGGAGCACGGAGAAGGATATCGTAGAAAAACGAATATGAAGAAAATTGAAAGAAATGATAGTGAAGAGGTGAAATGTTGTTATTTAGATAAATACTAACGAATATATCTGCAGGATGGATTAGATACAATCAGATTTAAAACTCTACAACATAAACTCTGTAAACTTGATTATGTGGAAATCAATTTACCTCTAACTAGAACCTAGTCTCCTGAGTCAGGACATCGCTCCTTTAAAACGTCAAGGTTTTGATTTGGACGACGCGTTTGATATTTACATGCTCAGCAATTTTGCAGTTTTTGCCATTTAGTTTCTGACTTCTACTGTGACGTTTTCGACTAAAGATGTTAAGTAAGTTACAGCATAAGTAGAAATGTACTTACAAACCTTACTAGTGGAGTTGCAAATAAGCATGTTGTTTACTCTGTGAAGGATTATTCAGACCTGTCAAGACACACGCATTTTAGTGTAGTCTCACGCTCACACGCAACATCTCTCATTCCTCACACATTTTAGAATCAGTCCTGTTCAGCCTTAAAGGGGGAGTATCGAGGCAAGAGTCTGGGTCCGAGTAAGCAAAATCTTGAAAAATAGCCACCGTGTCTCGAAATCAAGTTTTGGTGATTTTGTGGATGACAGTTGGAAAATCATAGTTTATCGAAGACATCCTTTGTTTCTTTTCGTCAAAAATTCCCAGATTTTTATAACAGTGTATGTTCTGTTTTTCGCTGGCTTTATTTTTTTCTGATATAGTGGGAAAACGGTTTGAATGGGCCAAACTGAGAAAGCGATTAGCTGAGAAAGTTCTTTTTGAGGAAATGCAAGTTTTTGCAACAAAACTATATATCTTAGAAACAATGTCCACGCAACTAATTTGGAGTTAGTTACTGGATTGGAGTAGTTTGTTTACATATACACCCACGCGCTGGCGATATAATGAACGAGAAATCTAAATAATGTAGGAGGCGAAAGCCGAATTCATTATGAAAAATTTCTAGTTCATTATATTGCCAGCAAGTGGGTGTATTAGTAAACAAACTAGGAACTGAAAGTAACAAACCTTTTAATATGCAATCTGAGTTCACTACATCGCAAGGCGCGCCTTACACAACTTAAAGAACTTGAAGCAAAGTTTGACCAAACAAAATTTTTTAATTTAAAAAATAAGTACATAATTAAAATGGCATATTAAGTTAAAATATAGAATAAAATAGAAATCACAAAAAGCTATACACGAAGAAATATTTTAAAAAATATAACTTTTAAAAATTAACGTGAAGAAGATAATTTTCAGAAGCAAGTAGCAAAGCATTTACTGAAATTCGTCAAAAGCTGAAATTAATTTGTAAAAGAAATGTAGCAAATGCCTTGTTTTAGAATTTATCAGCATGTCCTTTGGGAAGGATATTCAATGTTTTAATAAACATTAGAAGAACACAGCCAGTATTTTAGAAGTACCTAACGAAACCGCTCCACAAAATATCCGCTCTACAGGGCCATGTTTATCTGGCTGGCAAATTTTTTAATTGTCTAACTTGCTGGTAATTTTTTTTTGTTGTTACAAAATTTTGCTGGGAGATCAACTCTAAAATAAATTTGCTTGGGATTCTAAAAACTTTTTGTGCAGCTGGATCAAAAATGAAAATTGTTCCTCTCTGGCTGACGTTTGTTTACTGGAATTTTTCTGTACCGGAAACTCCGGAAGTTTCAGCTAGTGTATTATGTTTGTTTATTGAGTTTGCCAGAGAGATTTTACGCAATGTTCATCGCGTTTCATATTGCTGTCTACGGTGGCAGATAAGTGTCACAGCAGAAAGATTCAACAAACACCACAACAACAAATTTCTTGACACAACATAAAATGAAAACAGCGACAACAATTGAAAATTAGTGACAACCAAAGTTTGTGGACGCCACGGCAAAAGTTTGTATTGTAAACGTCAAGAACCATAGTTTGTGGACGCCGCGGCAAAAGTTTGCTAGCAACATCAACAACGAAAGTTTGTGAACGCCACGGCAAAAGTTTCACTCGCGGCGGAAGTAACTTCGACTCGTCACCAGATTTCTAATGGTTGCATCACACCTTCATGACTGATGCTAGCCTGCGAGCAGACCCTTCTCAGTGGGAGGACTTTTCTTCTCTCCTCCCCAGTCCTCCCACTGAGA
>JANCMA020359533.1:0-11541 GCA_024336925.2 Zoanthus solanderi | reverse complement strand
AAATTGTTTGACCCTCCCTTTTGTGCTTGCATGAAAAACCATGGCCCTCCCCATGTTTGCACCAGCCTCCCCCCCCCCCCCCCTCTCTAATTTTTGACCGGCCCCTAAACAACCAGTTTGAATTGCTCTTAGTTGACATCAGTCTGTGTTGCAGGGAATGACAATGAAACATTGTTGTTTAAGTACAAAGATTTTTAAAGTTGTTTAACCAATGTTTCATTTTCCACATGTTTTACATCTTTTTAATCCTAGGAATGCCATTGCTTGCAGCAGAATTCTGTTTTTGCTATGGAAAATTCTACAATGCCATCTTTCACTTAATAAGTGGTCTTGCAGCTTTCATCTTATCCATTAGTTTTGTGTCAATGCAGAAACTGATAACTCAAGTTGTAAGTTCTCTTGCTATATTTGGAATTATCCTGACTGGATTTCTATACCTAAACTATTATTGCCTGAGTGGAGCATTAGTAATTGCTGTTGCTGCAGGTTTGCATGACATAGACTCGTTTCTAGGACTTAAAGGAATTGATTGGTTCCACTACTTTCTGTGTATTGGTAATATTTTACTAATGCATGGACTAGTCAAGAAATAAGCTTCAGCCACATCATGAAAAAACAGTGTAAGTGACATTTGATGAAGTTCTCAACTCTCCCTACATTATCTTCATTATCTCTTCATAATCATTGGGAGAATTTAGCATTTCATCAAAAGTCACTTAAGTTGTTTTTTGCACTAGACCCTTCAACTATTAATATTTTTATGATGTAAATAAGACCAGACCAATTTGATTTTTCGAAGCACATCTAAAATTTCAGGTTTTGCCTGTTGGAAAAATACTGCTGAAAGAACTGTAACTTAATTGTTAGACTAAAAAAAATTCCCAAACACAACTGACAGCTTAAATTTTAATTAGCAATCGTTTTGAGGCCTGTTTATGATTCATGAAATAAATAAGCTTTTGATATGTTGATATTTTGTTTAAAAAAATGTGAAAGAATAAAATTTGGTCTGGCAGATATGTAAATATTAAGCACTTAAGTTAAAGGGTATTGCTAGTCGTATATAATGCATTTGGGACAGACTTGCCATTAAACTATAAAATATGTGTACAAAACTTGAGCATGTATTTATGTTACAATCATGGTTCGTGTAGCAATTAAAAATCTCACACAAATTAAAAAATGATGTGATCAAAAATTACTATTTTCTGCAACTTTAATTTAAAGCACTAAAATTGTAAAGGTTAAAAAATCAATTTTAAATGGCCTAGAGCTACTGTTAAAATTTCTTTTTGAAAATGACTAAACGGTTCTAAATTTATTTTGAGTTTTTAGCCAAATTACCATCGGCATTATAAGGGAATGAATAATAAAAAGCATAGTACAGTTCAAATACTGAAAATGCGATCGATCATTACATAGTTTTTTTACATTATTAATAGATCTGAATATCATAATTTGTAAAATTCTAAAATTACAACTGGTAAAACAAAAGGCATAGCTATGATAAAACAAAAGACATGTATGAAAAGACAATAATTCAGAATAAAAGTTCACTAATTCAGTACTTCAGACTGGCTATATTTTATAATTTCTTTTATCTCTAAAATATTGACTGGAAAATCTCCAAGGTTTTCTGAAATGAGGGCCTTAAGATAAGAATAACACATCAATCACATAGTTTGAGACACGCCCTTAACATCCCCAAGGCTAAACACAGTATAAAAGACAACAATGCCCCATCACCCAAACAGGAACATGCTACAAGCACAACTGTGTTAACTTTATAGTTTTGATAATTTTATGCACTAACTGTAATGGATGTTACATTGGCAGCACCATTAGATATCTACATGATCACATCAAAGAATGTTTTGAAAACAATAATTTTTCAGTTCATAAACATCTCATCACCTGCCACAAAAAATGCAGCAATTCACAAACTACCATTTATTAGTGTTATCATCCAAGAACCTGACCACGTAAATTTACATGTCCATTAAGCCTCTCTTATCTGCAAACTCCCAACTTACCATAAACTTGCGTGCAGGACTCATTGATGCTGTAGATTGGCGTAAGCTCCATGAATAAACATAGAACCTTTTAATAGTCATTTTCAAAAAAAAATTAACAGTAGCTCTAGGCCTCAATTGAATTTTTAACCTTTTTCAATTTTACAACATGCATTTTTAACCTTTTTCAATTTTACAACATGCTACTGAAGGACGTAATCAAATATAATTTAAAGAACCATTATCAAAAAATTTCTCATTAATATATTTCTAGTTGTGCACAGCTGATCCTAAATGGGTAATAAATACTACACTTTTCACTCCCAACAGCCTGACCTAAAAATCTAAGTAATTAATGCAGTTGGGATTTCTATATAGGCCACCATCATTTCTACAAAATAGAAACTAATTAATATTTACAATAATTAATGTTAAACAATGAAAGTTTATCAATTTTTTCTAAATTAACTACTCAATAAAATGTTTGGAAGTTGAGGTCACTAAAATGAGCACGGTCACACTGGTAGCAGACATTATCCCTTAAATCCATACCTCCCAAGAAGTGACCCACATCTAGCAGTCTGACCTGCATTTGAGCATTGAAACCTGCTGACCTACCTGGCACGAGAACAAAAACCCACATTTTGCACTTTGGCTAATCTTTTTACCATATTTAAACTCAAGTAGCCAATTTTTTAAATGAGTATTAGAGCAACAACAAAAAAGCTACCATCAGCTAACATCTATCTAATCATGTATTGTGTTTCAACATCTCATCGGCCCATACTTCCACAGCCACATGCCATGTAACTGCATATGGGCAAAACACAGTTAGTGATGCACACTCACTTGCAACAAAAAATATTTTCATGTTTTTTTTTTTCCCTGGGCTACATAAACAGCACAGTGTAGTGTACGTCAAAGAGCTGAAACTTCATCATTTGTGATACATTAATATGTTTGTATCAGCACAAATTTGTTTCAGATGCCCAAATGACTAGCACTGACCTTACTCAAACTTGGGAGGTACAGTAAATCTCTCTGTATGTAAATCTACCATTAAATATAGCAAGCCTGAATGTAAGCAGTCATTTCTTTTAGCAGGCCCGTAGCAGTGGGAACATTTCTGGGGGAGGCTATGGCAGCATATTTGTACCCAGACCCATATATATATATATATTTAGTATTTTAAATTTCCATTGACATTCTACCTTCAAAAAAATCTGGGGGGGCCAAGGCTCCCCAGATTCCTCCCCCCACTACGGGTCTGTTGAGCTAACTATAGAAGCCACTAAAATGAGCACCAAGGCCACATCAGTAAAAGTGAGGCAGAGTTTTTAAAATCTTAAAAGCAGCTATGGACAGCTGTTTTGGCCGTTTGGGATCTCATCAGCATAGCAATGATATAACAAAGCTTTATAACAAACAGGCTCAATACAAACAAATTTATCAACTTTCATTTTAACAACAATTAAAATATAGAAACTTAATATTATTATATTAATATTTTATTTAATTTTAGCAAATTGAAAATTATGATTGCTTTAAAGCACCAGGTAAGTAAACAATATATTTTTTTTTATTGTAACAAAATGTGTTAAAAACCCTCATCAGAAAGTTTGTGTGTTAAATAAAATCCATTGGTATACTGACCATTATACATGTATATATAATACCTGTAGATAACTAAAATAATCTTATATAATTGTTGTCAATTACAGGTGTGCATGTTATATATATAATTATTAGCAATAAGTTAACATTTATAATAAAATTGATATTAGATAAAATATGGTTGGGTATTAAGGACAATAAAGTAAAACTCTTAAAAGTAATAATCAATATTTAGTCAAAGTAGAGACATATATTGCAACTTTGTTAGTATTATGTTAAAAGTAATTGTATTTGGCAATTTGTTTAAAATATAAACTTGTATTGTTCATAATCTTTCAGAAGATTTGCATCATGTACACTATCACACAAATGTATGCAAAGACCAAAGAGGCAGTCACAGTACATATAATAACCCTAAATTTATACAGGTGTGCTTTTGGTTTCTCCTTGGTGCAGTAGCTAGTTTGCAATCTGAAACATTAATAGTCTCAGATTAATGAACCGTGCTGCAAGCATCTTGTTGCACTCTGAAGGATCAGCCAATGAAATGTCGTGATGTCCACTATCAATATTGTCTTCACTGAACTCATATTGCTTTAATGCTGGTTTGATAGCTGATTCTCCAAAGGGGCTACGCAACATCATGAACTTAATATTACAATTTCCTTTACTTTTTTGAAGCAGCTGGTATGACAACAATCTGCGGCAAGACTTTTCACTTCCATTAATCTTGGCCTTTACAACCCACTGGTGCCCCAGTGCATTGAACCTGCTTGTTTCATAATACAACTGTGGAATGTAGTCATCTGTTCTGTATGGTCTCAGCTGCAGGTCTAGATGTTTTATGATCATTGATAGAAAAACATTGGTTAGTGTTTTCAACCTTGGGATAGTTTTCAAACTTAGATTCTTGGTTCTGGTTATAAAAATATATTATTTTATATCACATGTAACTACAAAATTGTAAGCACTGTTTGCATAATTATTCTTAAACTTGATTGCTCTTGAAGTATTAATTAAAAATATGTTATACAAAATTAAAAAATTAGACTTTCCTTAAAATTATTCTGAGTAGATACGTTGGGGCATCTGAAAGTTAAGCAAGTTCACTTTTAGTACCTCATACTCTTAGTTATAACAGTCGCACCTATCAATAAAAATGCATACTTAATGGGGAAGGGCAGGGCAGATACAAAATTTGACATTATTTTCATGACTACATAGTTACTTAATTTAAATTCCCCACCCAAGGAAAAAAAACAGTCAGTGAAACTATTAAATTTCCCCATACAAGAATTTCAGATCTTAAACATGTTTATTATATTTTTATAAAGTTTCTCATTACATTAAATTTTAACAAACTTTCCATTAAATTATTAGTAAGGATTGACCACTGACTCAAAGCAAAACCTTTTGTATACTAAAAAGGCTATAAAAATGTTTCAACTAGCTACAGCTTTTCAATCAAATTTTTCATATATCCTTTGGAAGGCATTGTCATCTGCTCTCCCCCAACTTCATACAGTAGATAGTTATTAATAGGTGCATATACTAGATGTAGCTCTTGCTAAGTGACAACGAGCAACAATCAAATTAAATCCCCTATATATAACTTGCATGACTGTCAGAAAAGCACCACGGAGTCTCCACGTGGGAGGAAATCTGCTCGGCGAAAAATCGCTAGAAATTCAAGAAAATAACCCTCAAAACTTAATTCAAAAGTTTAAAAATACTACCAGGTGATCTCTCCAATAAATGAATAGACCACAAGCAGTAAAATGTGAATAAAAAAGGTCGAAAATGTCGAAATACGACTGAAAAACTCTTACAACTCTCATCTGCACATGTGAAAAATGCGAGGTCGATGAAGATGTTGCCAATGACGTTATCTGGTCACAAGACTGATACCCTGCTCTGTGATTGGCTTTAACAACCTGCCTATTGTTACCTTACCTAAGTTACACTTCTAGCTGAGCAGACAAGTTTATAATTCTGACGCCTCGGTTGCT
This sequence comes from Zoanthus solanderi, assembly GCA_024336925.2. NCBI lineage: Eukaryota > Metazoa > Cnidaria > Anthozoa > Zoantharia > Zoanthidae > Zoanthus > Zoanthus solanderi. The sequence continues at coordinate 5,906 of JANCMA020359533.1, read as the reverse complement.
CGTTGTCAATAAAGCATTTATTCCAGAGCGGCTAAATAAAAATAGGATAACTAGTGGGGAAGAAGGGAACTTGATAGAGAGTTTCAATTAGAAGGGGGATTATTATCTGAGAGAGGGGTTATTAGAGGGAGGTTATTAGAGATGGAGCTTACCTAAGAAAAAGGATTATTAGAGAGAGGGACTTTTAGAGAGAGGGGTTTCTTAGAGGGACTTATTTAAAAGGGGGGCTTATTGGAGGAAAACCCTATAGAGGGTTTCCATTAGAGTTTATTTGAGAGAGGGGCTTATTACAGAGGGACTTATTAGGAAAGGGCTAACTAGCTATAGTGGGGCTTGTTAGAAGCTTTGTTTGAGAGGGGCTTATTATGGATGGAGCTTATTAGCATAAACTTATTAGAGAGGGGAGCTTATTAGAGAGGGGAGCTTATTAGAGAGGGGAGCTTATTAGAGAGGGGAGCTTATGGGAGATGGGCTTCTTAAAGTGGTACTATAACAAAAATCGCATCTTTCCTATTGAAGCCATTTTAAAACATAAGGAAGTAGTATGTATGAGAATAAAAATGCTGTTTACTATTTTCAAATATCTCTTTTCGTTCCAGAGATATTCAAGTTTTTAAAAATTGCAAATTAGCCCAGTGATGATGTCATACACTCAACTAAATTTTGGTCAGATATGATAAAAGAAGATATCTCAATCATATTGAATCAGAAATGTTTCATTCTTTGCAGTAAGATTCTACTAAATGTGCTCCACAATGTGAGCTTAACAGTTCTGTTACCATGGCAACATACTAGGTTCCAGACCTCCCCAATAAATAAAGGCATTTCTAACCATGTAAAATATTAAAATCAATAGGGTGGGGACTGGAAAAGAGTAAGTTACCATGGGGACATAATTTTTATAGCAGTAGGCGTATTTCCTGTAGAACTATTAGCCTAACAAGTTTCAATGGTCTGTGCTGAAAATTGACCGAGATTACTCTATTTATATACTTGATATACAATTGGGTTGAGTGTATGACATCATCAGGTGCCTCATTTGCATATTTTACACATTTTTTAAACTTAAATATCTCCAGAACTGTAATGCAGATATTTGCAAATGGTAAACGTTGTTTTTATTCTTTCATGGAATTCTATGTGATACACCTTAAAACCAAAGGGTAAAAATTTGATCATAATAGCACTTCAATGAGGAGAGGTTAATTAGAGCATTTTATAATATTTCTAGTCTGTAAGCCAATTATTACCTGTGCTCCACTCTTTTTAGCCACCTCAATAATTTTATCCATCTTCAGATAACTTTGGTTTGAAGGTGCCTCCCCAATGTGGTATGCTTCATCGGCCTGGGAAAAATGAATATGTACATACAATACTGCAGCCTGATCTACAATTACCAACGTCTTCTTTGGTCTATTAACTGCTGCAAAATGTTTTGCTGCTCTAAAGAGAGAGAGTAAAAGATCTAAACATGAAATTACAAGAAATTCCTGGTTAGAAAATAAATTTTTTAACTAGGCATGATTATCATTCCACATAAATAGATATTAAACATACTGTTTTAAGATTTTAAGTCAATGTCACACAAAGCATTAAAATAAACATTCAGTGATTCGAAGAAGAGTTTGAGTTATTGACCGCATTCCTGAGCGTTCTTTCAAAATAAACAGTAAAACATTATTTAATTTCCCGAATCTGTCATTTAAAATTCATTAAACCAACTATTGAAAAAAAGAAAAAATATTGAAGTGCGCCGCTGACTAAATAGAACTGAGCGTAATTTAGAGAATTCAAGCTCCAAAGGTTTTGATATTCAACGTAAATAGTGAAATAGGGGCTGACGTTCCCAGATTGAGCGTTTCTTTAGGGCTTAGAGTATTTCAGCATTGAGTTTTCTCAGTTATACTTTGGATGATTTGTAATTGACTTAGTTGCAGGTTCGTCGAACTGATGCAAAGAAAATTAGTGGACTGTTTAGGATTAAGAAGTTCGTAATTTTAATTACATGGTAGTTTTGATTGATGTAGAATTATTTACTTAACTTCACATTTTAAGTTATTAAGGAGCGATGTCACATATGATCTCTCTTGTAGTGGGTGCAAATGAAGTGTTCATTGAATTCTTTTGTTGCAGGATGTTTAAGTCGTGATTACATCTTATACTGTTATCCTTGCAGCGTATTGGGGTCGTAGGGACATATTCACTAGTCGCCGTGACGTACTTCGTTTGCATGATCCTAACTGTATCCTGTTGTCCTGAGCCCCCAGGAAAAAAGATCCACGATTCTCCAGGTAGTAGAAATAGTAATTCGTTAATTCTGCTGGCTGCTTGCGGTGTCTAAAACTTTACAGTACTTTAGGCTGGCCTTTGCTAACCTTTTTTTTTGGACCTGTGAAATAGAAGTAAAAAAAATAAAATCACTAATGAACAATTTCTGACGATGTTGTTTACATTCTTTCTCATAAGCATACATATCAAGGTAGTAAATGAACAAAGAGATAAGATTTGAGTTTAAAACTCCATAAAACTTGTCAAACAAACAAAATAATGAACCTTTTTGTTTATCGATATAGTTTCTCAAAAGATATTGCGGCTCCGACATCCTCAAAACAGCTGGGTGGCGAGACTGTTAATAAGCCATACATTCTTTATAAAATCTGCACTTTACCTACACTACCCAATCAGAAAAGCGAACCTCTTTTATAGATACAGGGGCCTGTAAGTTTGCGAGAACCTCAGTACTAGTATAATAGAGTTAGAAAGTTTCTTGTAATACAACAAACAGTCACTTTCAAAATTCAACCCGGTTTAGGAATAAGTGTTGCCTTTCTTTCTATAACCACAAGGTGAACTAATATTCCTGAAGATGCGCAGTGTCCTGGAAATTATCAGTATTACTTTTTAATTTTCAGACGTTTTACAGTAGAGCGGTTTCTTGGTAAAATATGTTTCCTGGCTTGCTAGTTTTTGTTTACTTTAGATATTAATTCTAGTGTACTTTTTGTTGTTTGCAACAGATATGAAGTCATTTTTCATGGCCTATTGGGAACCACTGCAAGGTATATACAGTGACTAGAATATAACATCCTTTTTAAGTACGGGCTGGTGTTGTTGATGCAGTTGGTAAGATCTCTGTCTTCCAACCACAAGGTCCCCAGTTCGATCCCCGGATCTGTCAAGATTTGGGCATTTGTTCAACCTTCTTTTCTGCCTAAGCTAACTCAGCTTTCCGTCTTTCCTGGGTGGGTAAATGAGTACTAGCATCTGCTATGCCTGAGCTAACCTGCGATGGATTAGTGGTCGCATCCAGGGGGAGTCAAAGACTCTCATCTCCTTAACACTACAGAAATCGGAGATAAGCGCCGGCTCCATGGACGACCTGGCTCGTAAAGGATTTAGCTTAGCTCAGTTTTTAAAGGGGATATGTCACGCTATTTTAATATTTTTTTTAGAATCCCAAATATGTCTTAGTCTGAACTGAATTCCAAAAATAATGGTCTAGGTTTCTTTTTTAAGACTATATCGTAACATTTATTCTGTTTCCTGTCATTTGTTGCTACGGATGGCAAAGATGAAAATGGATCAAAACTTGAAGAAGTTGGTTAACCTTTTCAAGTATTGATGCTATCTCAACAAAAAAATACCAAAAAACTTATTATGGGTTGCTTTTTTTTAAAACATTTCATTAGATATTCACCTCACAGTTTATCAGGAACATTTTGTGCATTAGTAAAAACACTAAGTAACGATTTTAGCAAAAAACTACCAAAAACAACAAATTCGTCGTGACATAGCCCCTTTGATATCTAGCCTTTTTTGTCCTATTAAGTAAGGACATCAAACCGTAGGTTTGGAACTTAAAATTCCACACAAACTGATTGCAAAGAAAAGGGCAGTTATGCGGGTGTTGTGAAAAGCTTGCTAGTTTGAGTTTACATCCTCTTATTTTGTTTATCATATTGCTTTTAAAATTACGATCGAGGCTCGATTTCAACAAGAACGTAAAATATGCTCTTGGAAAGAAAAAAAAAATGCACAAAGTTTGAAAATGCTTGCCCAATGTGGAAACAACATTCTAGACATAGTGGAAAATAGTTTTTAATTCTAGTAAAAAAAATTAATTCTTTCAGCCCCAGATCGCCAAGTTAATGGTAACAAGAGCAATGCTATTTAAACCACATAATTGGTTAATCCTTTGAACCCCAAGACCACCGGCTCCATGGTAGTAAGAGCAACTCTAGTTTAGCCAAACAATTGGTCAATCCTTTGAGCCAACGACCACCTGATCCATGGTAACAAGTGCAACGCTAGTTTAGCCAAATGATTGGTTATTGCTTTGAGCCCATTACCACCTGGTCCATGGTAACACCAGCAACGCTTGTTTAGCCAAATGATTGGTTATTGCTTTGAACCCCTGACCACCTGGTCTATGGTAACAATAGTAACGCTAGTTTAGCCACACGATTGGTCAGTTCTTGGAACCCAAGACCATCTGGTCCGTGGTAGCAAGAGCAGCGCTAGTTTAGCCAAGAATTTGGTTAATCCTTTGAACCCACAACCATCTGGTCCATGGTAACAATAGCAACGCTAGTTAAGCAACATAATTGGTTTAACCTTGGAACCTAAGACTGCCTGGTTAATAGTAACAGGAGAAAAGATACTTTAACCACATGATTTGGTTAATCCTTTGAGCCACAGTCCACTTAGTCCATGGTAAAATTACAACAGAACGTCTTTTTCAACTTTATTCTGCTGGTGATTGTTTCCATATAAAAAACACAGATAGGTCAGCCAATCATGAAACATTAAGGTAAAATTCAGCAAGTATTTCTCGCAGTCAAAACACTTGGGTCTTTCTAATGACAAGAATCGTGGGACAACTGAAGAAATATATTTAAATGTTTATTCATTTCCACGATAGATGTCTTAATTATAAGCAAGTTTAGGGCCTGTTACACTGCTACTAGTAGGAAATATGAAATACTGGTCAATACCTTTACAGGCAAATTTTGCAACAGTTGTAATCTAAATCGTGCTTTAACTAACACAATCGGAAAAAACTTACTTACCTTTTGAATTCCTCCCCAATGCACTGACTTGCCATGACTCCCTCCCGGGCTTTCATATTGTTCACATTACCACGTACTGTGTTGATTTCTCCATTGTGGGCCAAATATCTGTAGGAATATTTTGCGGGTTATTTCATTATTACTTGTCAGCAAGAGCTCTTTCCCCAAATAATGGAAGAAAAAGTAGAAATGAAGAGGAAATTGAACAGCGAGAGAAATAGATTATTAGATTATTAGATTTCAGAATTTGTATAGAGTGATTGTTCTTAAATAGCGTAGCTTTTATTGTTTGTCAGGGCCCCTCTTGATAACAGTCTTGATTGACTGACTGGGCCACCCTGTTGAAGTAAAGGTTAATCTATCTATCTATCTAGAATAAAGGTAGCAAAAAAGACAGAACAACAAAGGAATCCAAATCACAAAGTATAAAATGGACCAGGCGAAAAAGTAAAGAGTAAAAAGAAAAGTACAAGTACAACAACAACAACTGAAATATTAAAAACAAAAATTAAAAAAAAACAAGAAGGATAAAAAGAAGAAGAACCAGAACAAAAAAAATAACTGTAAAGAGTGTAAAAAGGCAGGTAAAGAAAGAAAGAAAGATAGAAAGAAAGAAAGATAGAAAGATAGATAGAAAGAAAGATAGATAGAAAGAAAGATAGAAAGAAAGATAGAAAGAAAGACAGAAAGAAAGATAGAAAGATAGAAAGATAGAAAGAAAGATAGATAGAAAGAAAGAAAGATAGAAAGATAGTTAGTTTAGTTTCAAATTGCTTTATTTGCATGACCTCGAAAGTATACAGGTATTGCTAAAGCTTCCGTTTTACAACAATAAAC
>JANCMA020359432.1:0-11542 GCA_024336925.2 Zoanthus solanderi | reverse complement strand
AATCGCTAATCGCGACATGAAGAAAAAAGAAAAAGAAATCGAACCCAAACGTTGACTCGTGGTACCACGAGTAATAAGAAAATATATGTTTGTCTTTGTTTGGAAAATCTTTAATTTTGTGAGCCAAAAACAAGACATTACTGTAAGTGAAAATTTACCTCTAATATTATCTATTGTTTCACTTTTTTGTATTAATATCTTTATGATCTGTTATACATCCATAAAGTGAGTAGTAAAGGTGAAGAAAAGAAGAAGAGACTAATATCTTTTTCGAAGGAAAAGTATTGATGAGCAAAAAAAAGTCGCGTGGACATAGCAAGAATCGAATTGGGGACAATAAAGCTTGTTGATACACAGGCAGCCCCAGCTATCTTTGTATAAGAACAGACTTACAATCACACAATTGGCTGTAAATCTTTATCGTAAGAAATGTTCTGTTTTAAAATTGTGAAAATTCTTCTGCAAATAGCAGTATTAAAGTTTTCGTACTGTAGTAGAAAAATGTTCTCACTTCTTACGAGCTATTCAAAATTTAACGCACTTCGCTGATCTATGATTACTTCTAGTTTAAGAATTATATTAGGCTCAAAATGTCAATATTTTAAATATCGCAAGGCTTGGGACAAAAAGTACGATTCTTATTATAAGAAAAGTGTGTATGTGAAAGTGTTGCTAATTTTTGAACTACTCCATGTTGTGATTTAGGAATCCGAAGCAAACAGCGTTGAAAACAACAACGTATCAACTTCTGAGGAGATAACAGAGCCTACTACCAAAGAGGTATGGAGCAGACGCTACTTGTGATACTTGGTTTCTGCATGATAACAAGTTTTTAATTTGGGGAAGGGGCCTAGATCTATCAAAAGATTTTTATTGGGCTTCTGTGAACATTTTAGTATCTGTGGCAGTGACTGATTCCCCCAAATTTTGCATCACCAACCAATCAAAATAAAGTAGAAAGTAGAGTAGAGTAGTTTTAGTGATATTACATGCCATCTGCGTGAACTGAATAACGTAATATTGTGATATTTCATGGCAACTGCGTGAGCTAAATAATGTAATATTGTGATATTACATGGCAACTGTGTGAGCTGAATAATGTAATATTGTGATATTACATGGCAACTGCGTGAGTTAACGTAATATTGTGATATTACATGGCACGTGCGTGAGCTAAATAATGTAATATGATATTACATGGCAACTGCGTGAGTTAAATAATGTAATATTGTGATATTACATGGCAACTGGGTGAGTTAAATAAAGTAATATTGTGATATTACATGTCAACTGCGTGAGTTAAGTAACGTAATATTGTGATATTACATGGCAACTGGGTGAGTTAAATAAAGTAATATTGTGATATTACATGGCAACTGGGTGAGTTAAATAAAGTAATATTGTGATATTACATGGCAACTGCGTGAGTTAAATAATGTAATATTGTGATATTACATGGTAACTGTGTGAGTTAATTAACGTAATATTGTGAAGTACATGGCAACTGCGTGAGTTAAATAACGTAATATTGTGATATTACATGGCAACTGCGTGAGTTAAATAACGTAATATTGTGATATTACATGGCAAGTGCGTGAGCTAAATAATGTAATATGATATTACATGGCAACTGTGTGAGCTAAATAATGTAATATTGTGATATTACATGGCAAATGCGTGAGTTAAATAACGTAATATTGTGATATTACATGGCACGTGCGTGAGCTAAATAATGTAATATTGTGATATTACATGGCAACTGCGTTAGTTAAATAATGTAATATTGTGATATTACATGGCAAGTGGGTGAGCTAAATAATGTAATATGATATTACATGGCAACTGCGTGAGTTAAATAATGTAATATTGTGATATTACATTGCAACTGCGTTAGTTAAAGAAGGTAATATTGTATTACATGGCAACTGCGTGAGGTAAATAAGGTAATATTGTGATATTACATGGCAACTGCGTGAGTTAAATAAGTTAATAATTACAAAAGTTAAGATAAAAAGTAGGTATAACCTGTATATAAATAGAATTAAAATTAATAACTATAATAATTTAGCATTTTCCAAAGCAAGCGAATGCTAAAAGAGCCGAAAAAGGTAGTAGCGGATCTCTTAAGATCAAGATAAAAGGTTGTGGGCAGAAATGCCCCAAACAGTGGAAAAAGTTTCTAAACAATGGGGAGAACAAAAACAAATCTTACAGAATTCCTCCTCCAGCAAATCGCACTGGAGATCGTGTTATCTTTTTTGCAGCTAGTAATAACTGTGTGCGATTATCCATGCTGATGGAAAGGCTTTGTCTGACCAAGTAGAAAATCTGAACTGCACCCACGAAGAAGCAGATTCCAGAATCCTTCTCCATGCATGCAGCTGATCATGGTCAAGGCATCGTAATCTTCAAGTGTCCTGATACCAATGCTCCCATGCTGGCTTGTTATTTCCAGAATCGTATTCCTGGACGTTTACTTGTTCATAAGCACCAGAAGATACGTACCAAATTCTTAGACATCCCAGGCATAATTCAGAAGGGTGGAGTTGAGTTATGTGACCATCTTCCAGGACTGCATGCATTCCCTGCTGTGACACTACCAGCTCTTTCGCAGGGAAAGGCAAGAAAGGTCCCCTTAAGCTCTGTGTAAATGACAAAGAATGTCAAAGAGCCATGGCAGCGCTAGGAAGATCATTTGCCTTGCCATCAACGTTCATAAAAGTGCGAAGTTTATGTGCAAATTATATGGGTTTGCCAATGATCACGATGACGTAAATTAGTGCATATACTTACTTCTTAGATCAAAAATATAGGCAATCTCAACACCTTCAGCCCTGCCTAGATGCTTTGAAATAGCATACCCAGCGTGCAAATTTCCAAGCAGCAATCTGGCACCGTGCTCTTGAGGCAGACCCGAGAGTACCAAGTCCTGATATTTTGGATGGACAGTTACAAATGATATCATTAGCATTGATTGGATGTCTCTGCCACCAGCTCCACAGGCTTTACTAAACATGATCATATGTGGCTGCACTGGGCTTTGCTCCACTGGTCACTGCTCTTGCAACTGGAATGGTCTCTCTTGTAAAGATGCTCGTCAGTGCAGCGACGATTGAAACACCCCCATAACATATAGACCACTTTCATAAATGGCGACTTTTTAAAACTTCTTTTGTATTTATTCAAATTAGCCTTGCTAGCCTCGTCTATGAGTTGAAAATTCCAAAGAATATGTTATCCCAAACGAGGCGAGTGAGGCTAATTTGAATACTGACAAAAGAATATTAAGTAGTCGCCATTTATGAAAGTGGTCTATGGGGATCTAGTTACTTAGAAGACAGTGAAAGCGATACAGAATAACTTTAAAGTATAATCAAATGAGTTGCCGTTGCGTTCTAATTACATTTATATTGTAGCCTAATTGTATAGACTGAAGACAGTTTTCTAACAATGTCCAGCAGCACTTTCAGTTCTGTGAATTGTTAATTCTACTCATCTGAGAGGTGCATGTACTTCTTGCCGTTGGAAAATTCGAAATGTAAATTAGAAGTTTACCAAGTTTATTAACTGTGTCATCTTCATTTTTCTGCTAGTACTAGTAGACAAAAACGTTCATCGTGTATGTGCACCCACGAACAAAAAAAAAGCTTCCTTGTTCAATGAAATGATGTGACAGTGTAAGTTGCACAAACGATACATGTTATATTGTCATTACTTACTGAGAAATTTAAAAACGGAAGTGGAATTGGTCACTTCCGGTTTAACTTTTCTTAACAATTTAGTGGTATTATATGCGTATTTCAATCTCTAGTGTGCCTGAAAGCAAAAGAGTGCAATGAAGAGCGTTTTTGGGTGTAACGTGATGATTATTTGCCTTGAAGGGCGTTGAAGTGCTCTCATGTTTGCTTTCAATACATGTTGACAATGGCACACTGGAAAACTAGCGTAAATTAAAGGTTAAATGGTAGAAATTTGTTTGAAATGAATATTTTTGTCACAACGGTTTGATATGACGCAAAAAAGTCAATTCGAAATGGTTTTAAACAGAACTCTAGGTTATGAATAGTTCCAGTGAAAATGTCTAGAATTTTCGTCCAAAGGACTGTGGGTATTTAGGCCAGGTTGCCAAGGCGTTTGAACACTTTTTCCAGGTGGTAACAAGCAATCTTGAAAGAGTAGAGTCTAAGCTTTAAAATGATACCAAGAACAGCTTACCACCCAGGGGGTGCAACCAACTTTCCCAAAACCGGATTTGGCTACTAGACTAAAAAGGCATACTCCAAGGACAATCGTTTTAAGTGCGGGTGCAATTGCAGTGGATTCTCCTACTATCTGAAAGAATGATAATGAGGCATGCCTGAGTTATCATTTTTGGTGAATTAAAAGCACCTGCAGTCTGAATTCTTTAAAAAAGATTCCTTAGGTTTGTTAAAATTTAGCGCGCGGACTCGTACGAGTTGTACATTAAGCGGAGTTTACACCAGTAAAATTTCTTTAGCAAATTTTGCGCCAAGTAAATGTCTCTGTGTAAACAGTGTTCTCCGGCAAAGTTTTCCGTGGCATTTTTTTTTGGCAACGTAAACGGTTTACTTCGGCTTCCGCAAAGCAAAGAGTTTCTTTGACATTTTATTTGGTATTGAAGTGCTCTACAACCGACATAATCTTTGTCACATGATTTATACGGACGTTGCTTCCGATATGGCAAAGTTTCTGTGGCAAAGAAAAGCTGGCATGCCAGTTTTTAAGCAATAGCTTTGCCATTAAAAAAAATTAACAAACTTCAACTTTGCCAAATAAACTTTGCGTGGGTAAACACCGCTTTAATTTTTGTAATGTAGTGCTTGCTAGTTTCTCTAAGGAGCTATTGCCTAAAGTCTATTACAATAATTGATAGTATTTAAGATTATGGTTTCAATTCGCTTCTCTTTATTACGTAGGATGGAGAGAAAAAATCTCCTGCGAACTCAACCAAAAGCTACAGTTCCACAAGCAAGAAAAACCAACTTTTTGCGAGAAAAATATCGGTAAGTGTTCACAAATAATGAAGTAAGTGGCAGTGTTTTGTCGATTGACAATCGATATGGAATTCAAGAATAGTTCTTATGGCTTCATAAATAAATACTTCATTTAACGTCAGTTGCGAAGGAAGTGGTTACCCATTTTTCCTAGCCAGAGGCTAATGTTTAATCGTTCGACGGCTCACATCTTGGTGTGAAAGTCGAATTTGCAGAGGGAGGAAAATAAAAGTACCTGCAGAAAAACCCTCGGAGTCAGATTTGAGATCGACAAATTTCAGCCCACCTGCGGAGCCTGGGAATCGATCCCGAGTCTGCAAAAATGGCGACGGTTTTAATATTCTTTTGTCTGCATTCAAATTAGCCGTACTAGCCTCGTTCTTGAGTTAAACTTTCAAAAGAATATCTTACCACAAACGATGCTAGTAAGGCTAATTTGAATCCAGACAAAAGAATATCAAAATCGCCACCATTTTTGCATAGGGTCTGTTGAGGCTATAAACTTTTTAAAACCTCAGGGTTTTAAGCACTTAGCTTTTGTTCTTGTAGGCAGCATTCTAAAATTAGATTGACATAATTATATTGAAAAGAAGTTAAACACGGTGGAAATTTAAAATTCAAAGTCAAATAAATTGCTTTTTTAGATGTGATCACTAAAAGTTGACGTCTATTTGTTTTCTGAAGGAAGTATTTAATACTGCTTAGAAGAGTTAGAAAACTTAACTGCGTTGTGTATTTGTTTAGTCAAATATTTGATATGATTAACTAGCAAAGCGATATCTAAAAATTAATGTGGTGAATGGGAAAATCAAATGTTAAAACATGAAACAAGACAGAGCAAAACGTGTTATCGTCGTGGCATTGTCGACCAAGCTGTGTAGATTTTTCGATATATTTGCAATCTAAACAAATAGAAATCTGTGTTTTACTTCCTTTACTCAAGACAAGGGCGTAAGCTAACAATAACGAATATATGTACTAGAGGGATTAAAAGTAACCATGTTCGTAAGACACGTGTCCATCAGTTTTAGCTCCATGTTTTATCATTAGAGGTTCTTATCTGGCGCATGCGCAGACATTTGACCGCGGTGTGGCTCGCATCCAAGTGATGCAGGATGGCTATTTAGCAGGTTATATTCGATGGCACTAGAGAGGGGGTTTGTGATTGATCTTCCTAATTTGGATTTGTTTTTCTCTCAGAGGATGCGAGAACAGAGGCATACGGAAAAAGAGATCAGACCTTCAATTTTTTTCAATTTACATATATATGGAAGGTTCTTCCGTCTTGACATTTGTATCAATAACTTTAAAGGAGAGCTGAACCCTAAAATTGACTTTTTATCGTTTGAACATATAGGCATAGTAGAACAACTATATGAAGTTTTTTTGAGCTGTTAGCCGAGCAGTTCAAAAAAATGTGATGTTTTGTAACGAATCGACAAGATTTGATCGGCAGCTCAATATGTGATGTCAGCGGTTGTTTATGACGTAGGATACGATACTAGATTGATTAAAAAGAGGTAAAACGTGGTTACTGTGCGGCTTTTGGCTGCTATAAAAGAAAAAAAGAAAAAACTTCGCAAGACCTAGATCGCCCAAAAAATATCAAGATTTCGAAGCACACTGCCATATTTAAGCTCTAAATATCGTAACCTACGTCATACAATACCGCTGACAATCTCATTTGCGACCACGGTACCAAACCTTTTCTACAGAGTTTTCTTAGTTTCTATATTTAATTTCTCAACGTAATTTGACTTTAATTTTAGAAAAAAAACTTCACAGAGTCGATCTACTATACCAATAGATTCAAACAAAAATAGGTTAGTTTTAGCATTCAGTTCTCCTTTAAACTATGCTTAAGTGACATTGCAAGCACCAAACTTTTCAAATCCCAGTTGTCTATCTTCAGGGTTCGATTACTACGGTTTGTTTATGAATCTAGCTGAATGTCTCGGATATTCATTTTAAACGAATAGATTGTTAAAACGATTTCAATTCTTTTTATCGGTTGTGCTGATACTTTTACAGTTTCTTGTCCCAGGTCAGCTCACTTGAGAATTTGTTTTACTGACACTTTCTATACTTTATTACATTTCCTGAAACAGTCTCAATTGTTTTTCCATCTAGTCTGATTGTAGTATAAACTGAAGAACATTTACTTCTAATTGAAAAAGCCAAGCTTAACTTTGTTTCAGATAATGGAGCATCTTGTTTCTTTATTGCAGAATACTTCTACTGGTGCACCGAGGAAGATTTCGGGAACAACTAACCCTGTTTTACATCCATCGAAAGACTCGCACAATCCCATCCGAACGAAAGACCCCTCGTCTTCTACCAGCAAAGGTTCTTCGAGTTACCTCCAACATACCAAGGGTTTGAGTCCAAAATCCCTTTCACCCAAAGCAAAAAAGGCAGACAAGCAAAGATAACTAGTGTTTTTATGCTCCATAAAAAAATGGTAGTTGTACAGATCTTGTTGACTTTTATTTATAAATTATTAATGGCTTACACGCGATTGAAAAGCCTTGATTCCCGTGAAACTACTTATTGCAAGTGCTCAAGATTTATTAGAACAGGATACAGTTACAATAACGTGCATGAAGAATATTTTTCGGTTATTTGTTTCTTTGGAAAGCTATTGTCTAAAATTTCTGATGGGAACATTAGAATTTTTGTTTTTGCGAATTGTATTATTATTATTTTTATATTATTTTTTTGGGAGAATTGTTTTCGGAAACAGTTATTGCCGATTTGCTCAAACGGCAAAAACCGAAAAGAAATCCGCGAAAATTTCTTCTTTCACGTTTTTCTAACCGTTGTGTAGTGTAAGCAGGGATATTATGTTTTACAGAAAATAATCGAGGTTCGTTTCAGAGGGTCCATTTCAATGGCTTCGTAAAGTTTACGAACTGATTTACCAAGTGTTTTGGCTTTCTTGAAAAAGTGGACGTTTTAGACTAAAATACAATTCATATAGTTTACATGATTGTTATGCATTGTAAATTAAGATTATGTCTGGTAGTTTTTAGCGCTGTGGTTTAAACATCTTTTATGTATATTTGTTGTAAATAGGATTACCCATTTTGTTATATGGCTTCGTCGTTGGAGCTGTTAATAAAATCGCCGCTGCATTCCAGCCACAAGGTCCTGGGTTCGATACCCGGCTCTGTCGAGATTTGAATGCTTTGTGCGACCTTTTCCGTCAAAGATCACTCGGCTTTCCATCCTTATGGGGTCGGTAAATGAGTATAAGTATCTTCTAGTGGGAGCAAACCTGAGTGGGTTACTGTCGGCTCCCACATCGTTGTTCATTTGATACTCGTATCATCTTCAGTTATGCAGTCTTGCAATCAATGGTCTTTAACAGATGAGTATTTTAGTTTAAAAGCTCGCAACTTTAAATCATCCCTTGTTCTTGCTCAGTTGAGCAGTAGTTTTGATCATTCGTTGATGATAGAATACGCGAGAGTCTAATCTCTAATAAGTATTGATCAGTAATTCATTAAAGCTGTGTTACCGGAAGAACTCTTTATAAAGTCATCAGAGATATATCTCTGTTTGTTACCTTTTTGACTCACGGATACTAGGAGTAGCGGTAAGTTATAGCTGGGACTTTCTCATTTTTGACTCACGGATACTCCGTAGCAGTAAGTTATAGCTGGGACTTTATCATTTGCATAGAGTTTGTGAAACAATAGAATACTCCAGCCTGCTTTGCGCAGTTGGTTTGTACATAAAGTGCTCTCGACTATCACTGTTTACCAGTTTACGGAAACTCGTTCTCCTTTCGTTTTACCGTATAAGCAATCTTGAGCTTGATTCTTTGATTCGTTTAGGATATTGGTTTAATTGTTTGCTATCATTAATGCATATTTTTTGAAAATTCAAAGCCGAACTGAGAAAATCAGCAAAATCTAGGATAACACTCTTACTCTTTGACTTGAATATTGAAGGAGCACCCTGTAGAGGATGTTAGTTTTGCTCTGAATTGTAGTTCTTCTTGTGGGTAGTATCCGTGAGAGTCGCCTCATTAAGACTTTTGATTTGATTTTTTGTTATTTTTTTCTGTTTATCAAATTTTTAATAGAGGTTTTGCTCTGCTCACGTGATATCATGCCAACGGTAATTACGCCGCCGTATTGCATGGCATGTGCACTTATTCACTTCCAGTCGGTCGTCCACCATTTTACTTGCGTTGATGTTTCAAGTAAAACCAAACGGAGACAGTGCATCATGAATTCAGAATTTCGCTGAGCTAACTCATTAATTCTAACGATTGAAAAGCTTTCAGAATCGAGCTTCGTTTCAAAAGACCAATTAAGTATAATAAATTCTTTTTAAGAATAAGGCATTTTTAAAAAATAATATATGGGGTATAAGCGGTTATGAACTTCCAATATCTGGGTATATCCTTCATGCCTCATACCAGTTAGGGTTTGGGTTTCTCTGAGACTTACTTGTTAGGGAGACTATATGGAGGGTGACTATATGGAGGGTGACTATATGGAGGGTGACTATATGGAGGGTGACTATATGGAGGGTGACTATATGGCATACTAACATGAAGTATATACCTATATTGGTATTTGAAACTCTGTTATTAGGGAGTTTAAGATGCGAGGACGGCAATGACGACGCGAATGGCAAAGAACAATAGTCTTAATTACTGAATACAATAGTTGCACGCTGGAATGCAGCGAGCGGGCCACCTGCTTACCGTCGTCTTCAATATTATACTCCGCGGAAAGCTCACTTTTGGAGTTCTGTGGACAACGTGAACGTCAAACAACAAAATTTGACAATTTTTGTTTACCTTCGAGACTGTACCTAAAAATTTATCACTGACCTAAAATGCAAGAACTAAACGAGAAATAATATTTTTCACAACTGCCGTTGTCACTTCTCTCGTCCTCGTTTCTTAAAGTCCCTAATATTTTCTTTGAAACGCAATGTTTGGGACGGCATTTTATGTCATATGCTCGCTTGTAAGGCTTTCTACGATTTTATTTCCCAGCCGAAAGCCATCTGTTAATGGTGACGTAAGCAATGACGACAGAGAAAGATTTATCCAGTCGAAAGCAGTAAAGATGCATGCTAAGTCCCTCGCCCATAATGCATCTGCGTTTGATATCCATTCTCACCTTTAATACGTTTCGAAAACCATAGTAGAAATAAATCAAAACTAATTTTTTTTGTCTTATTTTGAAAACGAGATCAAATGTTGCCGCTGTCAAAAATGTATCCCACATTTTACATTCATGAAGTCACCAATATTTACAAAATTTGCTAGAGATTTATAAACCGAAATATCTTTTAGATTGCATTGCTTGGTTTTAAGAACTTTGTTTATGTATTATATAACGGGCAAATATCGGGTATCTACTCCAAAAGCTTTGTGTTTCCGTGGAAGTTTTTGAAGCCCAACGCGTATGGTTATCATAGTATTTATTGCCTTAATTTAATGAAATGAAAATAAAAATTACGGTTTGATTATTTCCACTGCAAAATTTCGTTGTTGTACAACAGTGGCGTATATATTGATGGCTGCTAGCATATAGTGCACATAAACCTTTCTTCTACAAGAAAATTACAAAAGCCTTAGGAGTGAGGATGTTGGCGTCTGGTACCATTTTTCTCTCACTCACAACTGAAAATTCCCGCCTAAACAACTCATAAATAGCGTGCGCACATGCCACATCTATTTATTATGGCGAAAAGCGATTACTAGGAAACCAACGGACCAATGAAATTTTCCAAGCTCGATTTCATAAAAACCGTCCAGTCCATGCATATTTCAATATATCAAGTTAGGCCCGTTTCAGACGCAGTACTTCACATGAGCCGAAACGAATTTGCTGAATTAAGTTCATGTGAAGTTCGGCGTCTGAAACGGGCCTTAGTTCAGACAATAAGCTAATCGGTTTTTTTTCTCCAAGAAATGGTATGTCCGATTCATAAGTTCTACAAAAGTTTAGTGTGTCATGACCTCAATTATTGAAATATATATCAATTTCAGTTTTATATATACTATTAGAATTTCGGAGCAACTTTAGAATACCCTGACACTATCGTTAATATAATTTTGCGCATTTGTTTTTAGAGAACGACAAATGCGCAGAATAAGTCACCCTGTCATTGACAGTGTCGGGGTATTCTAAAGTCTAGCCAGGATTTCTACATATATGTAGCAAGGATCTAGCGTTGCTGTTTGAAAACAAGATTTTTTTCTGCCAGATTTTGACTTTGTTTAGAGTCGACAGAACAGAAAAACTTTTGAATTCATTGATCACAAATCGTGGTTTGGGTAGTTAACACATTCCAGTACACATAAAGAAAACTTTCGAATATCACTTGTAATTTGTCATTGCAAAAGTAGAGGATAGTAACTGTGGCGTGAAGATATGAAGTTTATCTTCGAGTGGAAAACATATTTCACGAGTAAGCGCAGCGAACGAGTAAAATCTTTTTTCCACGAGAAGATAAACTTCATATGTTCAAACCAACGTGTAATTTTCTTTTTATTA
>JANCMA020359328.1:0-11543 GCA_024336925.2 Zoanthus solanderi | reverse complement strand
ACCTTTTCGTAAAGAACAAACTGCTCCTTGAATTTTTGCTTAACCCAGGATTAAAGTTAACCAGCTTTTGAACAACCTGGCCCAGATTTTTAAAAGCACTGGGCAGGCTTTTTAATAGCTATTTAAAAGCTAAACTAAAATATAATAATCAAACCTTTTTCACCATATAACAATGTTAATTACTACATTGTCTTTTAAAAATATTTTAAATAGCATTTCAGTTACAAGTTTTGAAATTGCTTTTATTGTCAAATAGAATCTGAAGAACCAACCAGTGTTAATTAATACATTGTCATTGAAAAGTAATTCAAATAACATTCCAATTACAGGTTTTGAAGCTGCTTTTATATCAAATAGAATTAGAAGAATCCCACTCAACTTTTCTTAAAAAACCTTTCTTATATAACTTAAGGTTTGCGAGTACTGTTAAGGACTTTCGAATGTTTGAAAATCCTGTTGCAATGCAGGAAGGTTATTATGTACAATCTTGCACATTACATATAGTTGCATCGCTTCATTAGTTGCAGTTTTTTAAGCCGTCACATACATCACTGGTGTGCCTTAATGGAGAACTAAACCCTAAAATTAACTTTTTGTCGTTTGAACATTTAGGCATAGTATAACAACTATATAAAGTTTTTCAAGCTGTTGGCGAGCAGTTTAGAAAAATATGATGTTTTGTAACGAATCGACAAGAGTTGATCGGCGGCTCAATATGTGATGTTAGCAGTTGTTTATGACGTAGGTTACGATACTAGAATGATTAAAACGAGGAAAACCATGGTTAAAATTACTGTGCGGCTTTTGGCTGCCATAAAAAAAAAAAGCTTCGCAAGACATAGATCGCCCAAAAAACATCAAGATTTTTAAGCACATTGCCATATTTAAGCTTTGAATATCGTAACCTACATCATATCATATATTATTATATACCGTTAACAATCTCATTTGTGACCATGGTATCAAACCTTTTCTAGAGAGTTTTCTTAGTTTCTATATTTACTTTCTCAATGTAATTTGACTTTAATTAAAAAGAAGAAAACTTCACAGAGTTAATCTACTGTACCAATATATTAAAACAAAAATAGGTTAGTTTTAGCATTCAGTTCTCCGTTAACAAATTTCGACAACCGATTATTAAAGATTACGATAGGTGTTCCAAATAGCGACAAGGTGACATTACAAATTAATTGCGACAATTTTTGCAAATTGAGACGACTGCTATCATAAATTGTTTTAGGTAATACAAATTGCGAGAGTAGAGTGCTCATATTTTGGTTGTTATATATTAAACCATCATCTCTAATTGTTGTTTTACTTTGGATGTTTTTACAATAAATTATGAATATACAATAAAGATGTGCAAAAGGTTGATGGCTCACTGAGTGATTCAGTTTATTTATATAAGAAAGCATTAATATTTTATTTTAAAATTAAACTTAAATAAATCGACCACTGAACATAGCATTGCCATAATTTTAAAACTATGTTTAGGTTTAAAAAACTAAAGTCAATCGCTTTATTTTAAAGACTATTGCAAATTTGCTGCTATGTTTTTGTCCTTTTTAAATGAATAGTTGAAAATAAAGAAAATGGGAAGGGTTAAAATAAGCAGGCAGTCATGTTTTTTGTTTTTTAAACCGTACAATTGACACAGCTATTTTTATAGTTTTGCTCTTTTAAACCAGCTAGTGTGAGATTCTAGTTGTTCAACTTGCTTTCTCACACTGAACAAAATGGCGTGTTGCTGGTATCCGCTTCTCCTTAGCTTGTTGTTACTTTGTTTGTTCCACTAAGCGATACCGTTAGATTAAGATTATTTCTTTGAGATGTCGAGTTTTTATTGAAAAAAGAACAACACAACACAAGGTCGCGGTATATAGCCATGAATCCTCGTCGGTAGTTCTCGTTCAGAATGGCATAAACACCAACATTTATTGCGCTGTTTGCATGTCCAAAGAAATAACCAATGAAGTCTAGATGACGCGGAAGACCACACGGATAACTCTCTATTCGGAAGAAATAAAGAAAACTTCTCACGTGCATTGGTAGCCAACACAACGCAAAAACGCACACGACTGTGACCAGCATGATCAATACGCGATGCTTACGTTGCCGCTCGCGTTTTTCCTTTTCCGCCAACTGGTGTCCTGGCGTTCGGGAGGACAAAATTCGGAAAAGTATCACTGAATAAAGCACTGCCATAACTGCTAGAGGTGTAGCGTAAAAAAATACAAAAATAGCAATTGTGTAGTATTTAGGGGCGGTTTGTTCGTCGAATAACGGAGACCACTTCTCGTCGCAGATTAAAACGCCTCTTTGTTCAACTACCGTTAGTGCGTAGAGTAGCGGTGATATCGCGAGCACGGAAAGAAACCAGATCGCTAAAATTACAAGTTTAACAAATGTCAACTTAATTATCTTCTTCTTCTGTGGAAACATGACTGCAACAAACCGATCGGCTGCAATGGCAGTCAGTGTTAGTACTGATGCCGCTACAGACATTCCTTGAATGAATAACACCAGTTTGCATAATATAAGTCCAAAAGACCCGCCAGGCCAGTCATATTTCTCAGTAATCAGGATTTCAAGATAGGTTGGCATGTTGAATACCGTTATGAGCAAATCTGTCATTGCCATGTTGCAGATAAGATAGTTCGTTACGTTTTGCATTCTAGTGGTGCGCATCACCACGGCGATTACAAGACAATTTCCAACAAAAGACAGTAGCATGATGGCGCTATAAATTCCAAGTTTGACCGCCTTTACCGGAACTTCATCTTCCACTATTGAACACGAATATGAGAGCGATTTCGAGATGTTAAATACTACGGACGAGTTATTGTTATAGCTAATCATGGTTAGGAGAATTCCTAATTTCACAGAATTCTTTTTTGTGACGACGCTATCGGTCTACACCTTCCTAAAGAGCTAGGTAGCAGCTAGTGTTTCAGTTCAACCGAGCACACAGCTGTGAAGTTCAAGATTTAAAGATTGTCAATTTACTACTTGGTTATTCAGGAATTATCAACGCCTCGGCAATAATTTATCTTTTCTGTTGACATTATATATTGCTGCTTCCCCCTCAAAAGTGAAGACTGTTTTATATCGTGTGCTACTTGTCGGCCCAATTTTCTCCGATTATCTTTTGAAAAATGACATGGACAAAAAACGTTTTGCATTTTTTAATATTTTGAGCTTTTTCGGTTGTTGAGTTCAATATATGTTTTGATCATTAATGAAGCATTTGTCCTTCACGCTGGGCTTTGTAAAGTCAAAATATATCTGTTTGTATACTATTAAAATGCAAATCATAATGAATTTTGATTTTGTTGCTTTTTTTGTCGGAAGCATGTAAACCACCCCATTCTATCGAAAGCAGCTCACATGTTTTCAATGAGATATCGATGCTTTTTCCGCAAACCGTATATTGTCTTTTTATCGTTGTATTTATGAACAATTTCAAGCCACAAAACAAAAAGAAAGTCTAAAATTTTCTTTCATGATTAATTTTATTTCCTCGCTAAATTATTCATTATAAAAGTTAATTTTTCTTATTGTTTACTTTTTCTTTGATTAATTGCTGGCACTTTACACTCTCAAAACTCATTAAGAGAACTTTCATCCCTGAGTTTGTACGCTATAATGTATTACTCCCAAGTGAAGAGAAAAATAAAAACCAATATGGTTATGCGAAAACACACTCACCACAAATAATGAATTAAAATTGCCATCCCTCAAGCTTAAGTCACCAAATAAAAAAAAAATTAGAAAGTTATAGTGTTTAAGAACACAAAACGTGTATAATTGTCAGAAAGCAACTCAAAAGGAAATCAGAAAGACTGACATAAATTGGAGAGCAATCGCTGATCAAGACAATTACATAAAATAACACACCAAAAATATTATTTACGTGGTAATGGAGCGATATTACCGGCCAATGCAAGCAATAAGAAATATATTAGGGCAAGAAGGAAGGGAATCGTTTCTATAGATTTAGACTTTTTTTCTTTCTATTTGTTTTGATTGACTAATCTGCTCTGATTTAATTTATTCATAGACATAAATTAGATGGACAAATTGGCCTCCAAACCTTCCTAGAAACGTCAACCATTCTTTTTACAGTTGCATTAGTTGAGGTTTTCAGCAACAGTTTGAATTCATTCGATTCTTCTTTACAAAAAGTACACGAGCTTTGTTTTAATGTATCTCGATTTCGAAAAATCTTATTCAAAAAGTTTTTAGATATGAGCCAAAACTTACTTTTTGGAAAGAAGACGTATTATAACTAGTTCTCGAATGACCCTGAAGTCTACATACACAGTCATACATTTATGTAAATAAAGATTAACAAAAGAACATAATTTGGAGACTTTTGTGTTTAAACCAACATTTCATCAATCATTTTTATGAACATTTAAAGACGCTAGGTACGGCTGACAAATAAGTTTTTATCTGCCTCTCAGTTTTTTGCGCAAGAGTTCCTTTCCTTCTCCTCGGCTGATTCAAGCAAAACTGTAGTACAAAATAAAAACTCTCAATATTCAGTCAAAGTGCATGAAGAATGCCCCCTTATTTTGCATTTGAAACCATAAAACATGATTTTATGCAGGTGAATTTCTTTGTTTTTAGAAATATCTTGAAAAACAAACTTAGCAAATGGCTAGATGCCAGCTGGAGACAAATATATAGCAAATAATCCCAACAAAACTCGTTTATATTATATGGGCAAAATAGTTTTTCATTTCAAAGTTTTATGTAAACACGGTCTAACTGTTAATAATAAATTAAAAGTTTTTTTTTCATTCTGTACAGCTAATTATTTGACTTTCGTAAACCACAAGATAAACCCGGCTTACTTAAAGTCCAATATCAGTCTGATTTAGCTTAATTGGCACTGCTACTAAGAGAAATTTGTGTGAGATGGAAAACGAATAAACTATTGGGAAGAACTAGCGGATATGGGGAGTCGTGAAAAGAAAAGTGGTCATGGAATGAAGAAGTACAAGAGTCAGTAAAACAAATGAAGACATTTAACTCTTTCAGTCCCAATTGTATTGTTAAATTCTCCCTAACTGAGCAAATACTTTTCATCGAAGAAGTTTGAAAAAACTTTATTTTTAATCTTTAGTAGTTTGCTTTGTTTGATCAATTATCATTTTCTCATTACCAAATGTCTTATTTTGTATGTGTTATGTAAGGAGAAGTTGGGTGTTGATAACTGAGTGGGACTGAAATGGTTAAAGGACTTGAAAGTAAGGAATGCGCAGGATGCGAAATAATGGTATACAGAGAAGAGACAAGAGATACAAGGTCAAGGAGGAGAGTAGGTATAGCTATTGGACGAGCAGCAGAGCAGTTGAATGAAAGACTAGGAACAATGGAAGGAGAAAAGGATATCTATAAGATTGTAAACTTGGGGAAAAGATAAAGACAGGAAAATTATTCTTTATCTTTGTAGACTTGTTTTCACTTTACATTTGCACGTGCTTATATCCTATCTCTACTATCTTTTAAAATTCCTTGTGCATTCACTCTGATGATGGCGTATGTAACGCCGAAAGTTGTCTGTCAATAAATTTTCAGGATTAAAAGTTGTTGTCATTACTCTGAGATTTTAAAGATAGGACTTAGGTTAATCGAGTGTCATCAAGGATAGAGATGGAAATATATTGCGTAAGGATGAATATATTAAGAATAGATGTATTTTGATTGTCTATCGAATGCTGAAAATAAGAACGAGGAGCTGGGGGAAGTACAGAAGAAGCTGTGGGAAGTACATAAGGAGCTGCGGGAAGAACAGAAGGAGCTGTTACACCTCTCCATTTATATGCTTGCGCTATACTTGATTTCGTTATTCTGAGGAAGGCATAGGACATACCGAAACATGTCAATCTCCATTAATGCAGTGTGGATATTCATTAAAATGTTAACTAGCCTATATAAAACTAGTCAACAAGTAAGTCACAACCACTTGTCAACTTGCTATACATCGACTCTGATTTTGTTCCTGGAAAGATGTCGCCCTCCTTGAAAGGTTTATCTACTGCATTCACAGTAATAAAGGTTAAAGATGAACAATCTTTGTTACCCTTTAATTATTTTAATTTATGATTTTCATCAGAACTTTTGTCAGATTTTCTTTGCGTATTTACAGATTTGCTACCTTGGGATTGAATTTCTTCTTCTGCGCAATTTTCTGTGTAACTGTTGTAATTCTTGTTGTGCGCAGATTGATTAGCATGCTGATAGATGGACTGGCTGGGACAACATTGGGAGATATAATTTTCGTTCTTGACACAAACATTTCCAGCCTCATTAGCTATCGTTCTAACGCCAGTAACACTGATGCTGCTGTTGAAACTTTCGAATGGAGCAGACATTGGATAAGCTTTAGGACTGTTTTCTGCAGTGATTTGCATTTCCATTACTTCCTTTTTAACATTAGAAAGTAACTGTACTAAATGTTCTCTTTTGTGCTTGTAATTTCTAGCAATGTT
The DNA here is from genome assembly GCA_024336925.2 of Zoanthus solanderi. Lineage (NCBI taxonomy): Eukaryota > Metazoa > Cnidaria > Anthozoa > Zoantharia > Zoanthidae > Zoanthus > Zoanthus solanderi. The sequence goes on along the minus strand of JANCMA020359328.1, from coordinate 5,043 downwards.
CTTCAACATCTCTTGTGATGGCGGTGGAAATTCTGGGCTTGTACATCTTGGCACTCCTAAATCGTCAGCTCTAGAGCAATTTTCCTCACAAATGTCGTTAGGGCAACAGGAAAATTTTAGTGACGACGGAATATTCCTGTTTCCTGTTAAGAGAATTTGCGAAATACTGGCTGAAGCATGTAGATTGTCTTTTTGTGTTTCTCGATCATTTAACAGCTCCTCCCCAATATTCTTTTCCTTAGCATCAATAACAGAGATTGGTATTACAGACATTTTGTCATTCAACCCGTCGTTACAAGTACAAGTGATTGAGCTACTAAGAACATAAGTATCTGGTTGCTTTTTGTTATGCGGTAGCGTTTTTCTTAAAGTTTCCTTTTTGTTTTTTTCTTTTGTACGTAGCGGGAGTTCGTTAGTTCCGCATGGAGTTTCAAAAGAACCAACAGTTATATTTTGCTCCTTTAAATTACGTTTTGTTGCGGAATGCTCTCGAGATGATTGCCTTTTTGTATCAGATTTTTGGGCATCGCTGTATGAATTTGGCATTGTCCGCGAGGAAGCACCAACTTCCACATCGTTTTTTCCATTTAAGCGGGGAATTTGATTGGAAAGCTTCCATAGTATAGAGTTTGTATTTCCAGGCGGTTGAGAGATATCTGAGCAATAGTCTCTAAATGCAGATGCTTGATAATCATGAACCACATTTTGACAAGATGTGTTTAAATGTGATTCATTCGGTTTCAAAGCATGCTGAAGATGTTTCCACGGTTCTGATGGAGGATATATATTTAGTGCAACTTCGTATGAAGGCGGAGCTGGCCCATCTCCAACAAAAGGATAAGAAATTGGCGGTTTGGATACCGGGATACACCTAAAAAAAGAAAAAAAAGAAAAATCATAAAAAATATTATTTATACGAAAGCTCATGATAAAGTTTTAATTTGAGGATGAATCTAGATATGAGAAGTTAGCGCCGTTGTTTGTAAAATATTATGATTAAAAACTAAGATCTGGTATATTTCTACAATAATAAACGCGGTCATATTGCAAAAGCTGTTTCAATATTGGTACGCCAAGCCGACCCAGCGATTTTGGGAGCTATCCATTTTTCCGAGATTGGTGAACTGGGTACCAGCTAACCAGCAATGGATTCGTGTCCCGTCCGGGGCAGAAGCCGGAGATTAGCACCAGTTCCATGGGCCACTTGGTTCGTAAAGGATTTAGCTTAGCTTAGCTTATAATTTTTACCTTCAGGTGGTTAATTCAATTTGTATTATTTTATTATTTTAATGGCTATATTTGTAAAGTTGTTGGCTTAGCTAGCAGTAACGAGAAACTGCTGTTTGCTTTCTGTATCACGCAAACTCAAGTGTTTTATAATGAAGTCTGAACAGCCATAAATTATATATGCTGCTTAGAGTAAATAACAAAGAAGTTACTCTTCTTCAGAAGAAGATCTTAACCATGTGAAATTCCTCTATTCATTTCGGCTTCATTAAATCAGGCAGCGCAAATTTTAATTTAGTGTCAAATTAACTTGGTTTTTTTTTTTTTTTTTTTTGGTAGAGCTAAGCAGGAAATGAGAATAAGGTCCTCCATATTAATTATCTTCAGGTTTAGAGTTTGCTTTCATGACGAGCTAGTGAGAGAATTTGTAACCTTACACTTTCATCTGAGTTTCGGAGTTGTTGTTCTCATTCGTAGAAGAAGGTTGATTGGCATAATTTAAGGCAGGAACGTTTGCGTGGGTGTAGACAACATTTCCTGAACGACTCGGGGACTCTTTGGCAGCTTCCGGAGAAACATGATTTGGTTTAACGGAACATATCTTCCCGTCGTTAGTGTAGCTGCAGTCGCAAATTTCTAAATATCTTGGGCTACAATTGTCCTGCACTTCCATTCCCTGTTGATCTTTTTGGGGGCTAATCTTCCTTGCTGCAATATCCGCCTTTTCTTTGATCTAAAGTCGTTCAAACAAAGTTTCTCAGACACTAATGCTAACTATAAAACTGCATTCAGCGAGAAGAGGAAGAGGGAGAACCCATCATGCTGTACACCAAATATATTTCGAAAAAAAATTCCTCTCCTACCACAGACAAACTACAATACCTCTGCTTCTGACGACACGTTAGAATTTTCAAGTCACGTTGCAAAAGATCGAGGATTGATAGATAAGAAGATTTATTATTCAATTTGCATATACTGTACGAATTTCGATTTTCTGATTGGCTGATTTGTACCACGTGATACTAAGTTATAACTAAATAAACTTGACGTCATTTTCGTGGGTTAATAGCCGTGGTGTAAATTCAACACAGCACTGCCATTCACGAAGGCTTCGGCGACGGCTTCGGCTTTTTCAAAATTTGACGATTTTTCAGATAAACACATTAACTCTCTTATCGATGATGCGACCCCTCCCCCCCCCCAAAAAAAAAAAAAATACAAAAAGGAGAAAATGTTTGGGGAATATCTATTTTAAAAGGTAAGCTTGTGAATTTAAAATTTTTCATTCAGTTTAGTTGAAGTGTTGTCAACATTTTTGCCAGCTTTGAACAATCTGTAAAGTCATCATTTTTTTTCTCTTGTTGTTCTTAGTCTGGTTATCCAACAAATACCCAAATGAGCTTTGGGAATACAAAGTCTTTCAGCAGAAGTTCTCTCTCAGAAATTAAAGACATTCTACCAAGAATTTGAAAAACCGCCGACAGAGCATTACAGTATATTCAAATTGAATAACAAAAATGTCAACACACTCACTAATCGTGAATTATCGGGACTCGCACTCGCTGACTCGCTAAGTGCGTTAACCTTTAAATAACGAATGGTTAAACATCCCTGTCGTGGTTGGTTAGAAGAAAGAGCTGGCTGGAAAGGTAACACTGAAAATTGATTTGCTGTGACTGAAGACTAATCCACGTAATAATGTTAACAGCTGCTCAAATTATATCAAGGAAATTGATCATAAAACGTCAAACTTGAGCTTTATATGTTGTGGTTCAATTTTTTTTCTTGGTTAAACCTATTTGAGAGATTCTTTTAAGCCCGTTAATTTTTTTCAAACCATCCGGCTAATCTTTTGTTTTAACCAGTTTAATTTTCGTATCGTTTTTTTTATATATTAACTATCTTTCCCTCATCCTCATTGAAAAACATCCAAAAATAGAGTAGGCACCCTGTAAACCTATTCGATTCAATTAATACAGCGAGCCAATGGTTTAGAATGAGTTACTAAAAATGTTTCAGTATATAGTTGTGTTCTAGATAAGACTCGTTATTCCAGAGTTTTATACCGCGGCACCGGATAAAGTAAACACCTCGCAATTTACGCAGCGATGTAAAATTTTAGATTGCCACAATAACTGCCAGAAAATGGTATGGGCCTAGTCAGTCTTGACAAACATAGTATTGCTGCTTAGCTAAAGATGGGGGTGCAAAACTTGCCCTTTACCATAAAGCAAATGGCTGAACCCTCTTGCAGGATAATACAAATCAGAGTAAGTCTTTTTCCGAAGCACTGTACCAATTTTGTGTGATCCTCGGGGAGCCCCTCAGAAGCGGATCTAGGGGAGGGGCCTGTGTCCCCCCCTTTTGGAAAAAATCGTGATCTGTTTTTTAAAATAACCCTTTAATAAACACCAGAATTTGAATGGTGCCCCCCCCCCTTCAAAAGGCTAATATGTAAGGTGCCTCCCCCCCCTTTCAAAATTTCTGGATCCACCCCTGCCCCTTTCTCTCTTGTACTCTTAGTAATACTAATACTTACCGTCTTTACTCTAATTTAGGCGCCACAAAAAATAATTATTCTTTCATCTGGCGTTAAACGGGGATTGGCGCTTAAATTGGAGGGGCGCTTATTAATTAGAATCATTTTGGCAAGTTTCATTGTGAATATTTTCACCTTAATATTGAATTCGTTTTTACTTTTGTTTAATGTAAAAAGCGAAAATTGTTCCTGCATCAAAAGACGAGCCGATATGTCAACTTCGTCTGTCGATTTTCAGTTTAGATTTTATCGTCATGTTTTGACCAGGCCAATTCATGATATTACACTATTAAATGCCATATTCAGAACATAAAGCAAAATAAGTGCTCACGTCGTACGTGACAAAAACGCTAATACTTTCAAGATATTTTTTTTACGCTTTAAGTTACTACTTTCAGCAAACAAAGATCTACTTAAAATGTTTGCCTGTTACTTCAGACACGCCGTTTTTGGAAACATACAAACTTTTTTTAAGAAGAAAAGTAAAATGAGTGCTTTATCTGATACTCTAATATTAAGCGCACAAGAAAATAATTATTTTTCACGGAGGGGCGCCTAAATTAGGGTTAAGACGTTAGTTTTTCCATAAATGGCTTTTAAAAAAACTAATTATAATAAAAAAAAGCTCAATAAAACATTAAAATTAGAAAATGTTTTAAATAAAATCTTTTAAAATGCATTGTTAAACACAAAATATTCTTAGATGCATTTTGGGAAATTTCAGGAAAAAATAAATCCTTTTAGCTTCATCTTAATTATCACGCAAGCACTATTGATAAGATCCCATGGAAGAGAGTTTCACCAATTTGTTGCGCGGTATAAAAAAGTGCGCTGCCCTGTAGCGGACTTGTAATTGTAAGCTGGGAAGTTAAAAATATCCTTGTATCTAGTGTTACGGTAATGAAAGCATATTATAGACCCACGTGCACAAACAGGTACCTGACAAGGCAGTATTTCTTTTAAAAGTCGACGCAGATTATGAGAGGTCATTTCCAGTTCGATATTTCGTTTTTGTAGCTTTGCAATCTTCCTTCTCAGTTTCTCGATTTCAGGCTCAGCGGCGTAAACTTTATCAATTTTTCTACCTAATTTCGGCTCCTTCAATCCGCTCTTCAGAGTCTATAAATGATACAGATTAAAGACCCATTTGTTAAGGGGATTGGATTACAGTGAAACAATAACATAATGGTTTTGGTATAGCAATTTTGACAATATTTGCAGTTTTTGAAGAGGCTTTCAAAATTTGGCAGTTTTTGCATTTTTTGCATTTGCATGCA
>JANCMA020359221.1:0-11543 GCA_024336925.2 Zoanthus solanderi | reverse complement strand
AGGAGATAGATTTTGTAAATGTTGTTTTTTAAGTGAAATTTGAGTTTGAGGGAATTTTAGTGAAGTTTGAAAATTAACTTTGGAGTTAATATTTGATAGATAGCCGCCAAACCGTCCCCTAACCAAAGTTGCACTTTCGCATGGTCTGGAGGGACGGTGTGGCGATCGTCCTCAAATTCTTCCAACTCAAATACTTCTTTCAACTCCTTCACTATTCACCAAAATTTATGGTAGAGAGTGGCCTTAAACGTCTGACAACCTTTTTCAACTTTTGTCTGGAAGACGTATTTGACAGACAACATAACAGACAACTTAAACGTCAATAGTAAGACATTATATAAATGCATCTAGCATAAAAACGGAACGTCATAAGCCGGCTCTCAAGCTATAATTTGGTATGCCCACGATATAACAGAGAAACTGAAGGAGGGAAAACATTTCAAGTCAGCACAATAAATTTATAGAACTCTACCAAATAATCTTAAGAAAGAAAACACTATTGACAATTTTAAATTAAAATTTAAAACGCATTTAAAGTTACCTAATTATATCACTTATGCTAGCTTCTGTTTATTTTAAATTATGCTTAATTTGATTATTTAGCTATTTATAAGCATTTTGATTATATTTCAATAATGTTTTTTTTTAAACAATTCTATAAAATTATTGTAAATATTTGATATATTATATTTAATTGTTAGCTGAGGGACACTAGTTTATCAGTGCAAACTGTTATGTGTCACCCTCTTTAAATAAAAGTGCTACTTATAAATCGAATCGTTTATTCCAAACTTTTCTCCTTTCTTGGCCTCTTGCTTCCAACAGCACATTAATCCAAATGCTCCGGCTTCGTCTAGTTTTCTTTGTTTATGGCCTGGAGACACTGCCGCTTTCTTTCGTTTTTCTGCGCTAAAAACATTCACAATTCCATTTCATGACTTTCTTGTATACGATGAGAAATAGAGTTAAAAAGTTGTAATGCCATCTGCATCATGTTTGAGAGAATGAGGCGGAGGCTTACTTTGTGGTGCCGCATTAACCTTTAGCTTGTGTCCAATGCATTCCGAGAATAAAACCCAGTCTTTTTTTCAGAAAAACTTGTATTTCAATGAAGCCATCTACTTTTATTTGTCCCGTTTTTACACCAGAAAGCTTTGACGTCTCAGACATTAAATGCTTCCAGACGAATTTATTTTCTCTAGTATAAAACAGCCAGTAGCAGTCCTATACAATGATTGCTGCTAGAAACTAACAAGTACTGTTTCCTCACGAATCTTTAATGAGAACATTCTTAACTTTAGAGATCCACCATAGTTTTTTGTAAATAACTGATAGCTTTGCCAATCACTTTCTTATCACCATAAATGTTACATTTAGTAGGTAAGCCAATCAATTTGCTGGGTTTTGTTTACTTACACCCATATTAAGCTCCTACTAGTTTGTGTCAGACAGTCTTTAATGTTTGGCAGTTTTTGTTAATACTCCATGCTCACTCATCTTTAACCTTTCCGTGATAAACTGACTTTTTCATTGTAGGCGCAACAGAGCCATTCTCGAACTATGTTCCTATTGGTTTTCATGTTTCCAACAATCTAGCCTGGACCAAAATCTTTAGAGATCTCCCATCCTCAACAACTATGGTTGGCATTGCACTAACAGGATGGAGTAGGTTTGTTTAACTTGACTTTTATTCTATTTGAATGATTAATTTTTAGGACTTAAATCTTGAGAGAAATTCACCCTTTTCTCTATGCAAATAGAAATACTAACAACTGACAATAACCATTGATCAGATAGTCTTAGTATTGGTTTTATTTTGTATTAATTATTTTATTGATAATTCGTATCTATTAAGATATTAACTGTAAAGGAAAAATGTAACTGAGTTATATGTTATAGTATTTAGCTTTTAGTTTTACGTGTAACTGTGTTTTTAATATTGCCCTAACATTTATCTGTCCAGTTGCCTTTTTCCATCAATTGGGAAAAAAATTTTTTAGATGCATAAAATAACAGTGTCGTGAAAACTCTTCACCCTCCCCGCGGGCATAAAGTATGTATGGTGTAATTAAGGGAGGGGGTAAAGGGTATTTTGGGGCCTAGGGTATTTTGGGGGTAGAGGGTATTGTGGGAGGGTGTGAAATAAATGACACAATTTAGGGGGTGTCAAACAAATCACGATTTTTTGTGGGGAGTAGAAGTAAAAGGGAGTCTAATATTAGGATTAAAGAGGTAGACTTTGCTTCAAATTTAAATTTCTAACGTATGTAAAGTTCTAGTGTTCTTTTTAAGGTTTGATCACTATGCCACTTTGTGTGAATTGCTACCAGCTGGGTTACCTTCGCTTGCATTTTGTCTCGCAGCATTAAATGCTGGTGAGTAATACCTCAACTGGTTCTTTTATAAATGATACTTAAAGTTTCTATAATAAGTTTTTAATAAAAATTCATTTGAATATAACACAATTATCATGCAAATACTGAGACGTAAGAGAATTTATTAGAATGATGAACACAGCAGACACGGTACAGTACTTTGACTTTAAAGAAAAAATGTTATATCAAGGGACGTTTAAATTTAGGCAGACGATCTTCAATCAGCAGTTTTCAGCTATAACCGTTAGATCAGCTCAGCTGATAAGAACCTAACATAGAATTATAGCCTGAATAGTTTCTTATGTACATGTGGAGCGTTTAAAAGCCAGGTTCTTATACGCGGGTTTTACTGTACCATGTTTGTTCGTGTTTGTGTTAGTTAAAGTTTTTGTACATGAATTTGTAATTTAAAATTTTAGGCTAACAGGTTCTTAAAATCCAGTTCCTTATACGGGGGTTTTTACTGTACCATGTTTGTTCGTGTTTGTATTAGTTGAAGTTTTGGGTCATGAATATTTTATAACTTAAAAAAATTGATTTTATTGTTGTAAAACCAGCCTTGTCTGATGCTCAATCCCAAATGACAAAATGACGTTTGTTAAAGAAGAACTGAACCCTAAATATGACGTTTTATCATTTGAACATTTAGGCATAGTAGAACAACTATGTGGAATTTTTTTAAGTGTTCGCCAAGCACTTTAGAAAAAAAATTGAGGTGTTTTAACAAATCAACAAGATTTGATCGGCGACTTAATACAGAGGTTGTTAATAAAATTTATGATGTAGGTTGCTATACTAGAAAGAATAAAAAAAGCAATATATGGTGTGTTGTGCGACTTTCGGTTGCTACAATGACTCCAAAACAGAAAAAAATGTTTGTTACAATCGATTTTGTTTTTGTGTTTGTCGTGCAGCCATATTTGAGCTCTGAATATCGTAACTACTGTACGTCATTTCATTATTTGAATACGGCTGACAATCTAAATACCGACCACGGTATTGCACCTTTTGTAGAGATGTTTCTACATCTAATTTCTCGATAGTATACTTCAACGTAAATTTAAAAGAAAATTGATTTATTATACCAATAGATTTGAACAAATATAAATTAGTTTTAGTGTGGTAAGCTATAAGTGACCCTTGAAATACAAGAAATATAAGAAAATACAGTGCTTGATGCAGTAGGGGGTGGAAGTCTAAAAACACAAAAAATAAAACCAAAAATTAAAAAATGAGAGGCTTGGTATGGCATGCCATTATGATGACATATAACAGCCTGTCACGTGACCATGCCCGCCAAAATCTAATCAATTTAGTAAACGGCAGTTTTGTGTGCCAAAACACTGAAAATGACACAATTATTTAGTGCATCTTTCATTTGTTGGGTGCCTGAGCTGAGAAGGTTTAAAACTTGTCAATATCAAAGAACTTATTGGCACTGTAAACTCGGCGAAATGTTTGGCACGCTCATCGTGATCGGCTGACAGATTGTCATTCAAGGAAGAAAGGCCTTTGTAGCAAATGCGCTTAGTTTCACCAGCTGTACTCTGCTTTTTCGTCAGTTTGACCAAAAGAAAAAGGTATCTCCATGCTTTTTTGTGCAGATTGTTACCATGGTCCCAATAATACCTAAAAACAAATAAATTTTGAAACGATGGCAGAACATGTCTGTAGGAATTTTTGTAACAAATTAGAGGATCTGAATTTGTTGCCATGGTAACAGTATAGCCAAACAACAATGTAATGTTTTGCAGTGCATGTGTAGTTGAAATATGATGGCAGTTTCTAAAAAATCAACTCGTGGTAAAATTTGGCTTCTAGGGTCCCTGTAGCTATGCATGAAATTAATTTTATCAGATTTGGTTTTATTTATTTCAACATTCAGTGAGCTAGGTTTTCACTTCGAATTTTATATTAAACAAAAAACAGATCTTTCAACCCAAAGGTTTTTCGTTCAATGAAAATACTTTTCATCCTTTCTCATACTTTTCATCCTCACTCCAACGAAGGTCGATGTTTTTTCTTCTCATGCCAGTTGAAATTAAAAAAAAACATGTTTCTTTAGAAACTCCGACGCAGCTTTTAAACATTATCACATGTATTCATTAGTGTTTAATCCAACACTTATGGTTGTTTTCTCTGCATATTATTTTAAAGGAGAAATGAATAACGACTTGGAGGACGCTGTATCAGAAGGGCTTGGGTTTACAAATCATGTGGACATCAATCAAAGAAGTTTTCTGATACACCGGTAAATACCAAGTTTTTTTAAAACGATCCTCACTAAATTTTGTTTCTGTCAAAGTTTATTGAAGGAATGGCCGAAGACTTATAACTATAAACAAACCATTACCAACACCATTGTTACAATCTGCCTCATTATAGCATACGATACATCTTTAGGTAGGGATGATAATGAGGTAAATGATCGAAGAAGAATTTATATGAAATAGAGGGGTGATACTTTTTGATTTAAACATGCAATGTATTGTTGTTCTTAACATACTGGGTTGCAAAACAGTTGATTAGCTTCCTCCAAAACCTTGTTTAGGGCTCCAGTTACAGTAATGATTGTAATTTACAAGCGCATATTATAATAAGGATTGATTTCGTTTTTTTACACTTGTTATTATCAAACAACGGTCAAGGGATGAATGCAAAGGCTTTCAAAATGATTAACGTTTTAGTCCTTAGTGAGCAGCGATAACCTTCTGTCTGGTTAGTCACTCAAAATTGATTGAGTTCCAGTTGTCACTGTAATATTTGTGTCCACAAAATCATTTACAACTTGCAAATGTAAATCACACGAAAAATTTTGCCAAATTTTGTTAAAGTGTGTATATCAGTTGTGGGTTTTTTGTATGTATAAAATGTCCTTACCCTTCTAATGGTGATGGCAAAAGAAAAATTCGCTCACGAGTTTTCTTTATAGTGTAATTTGCGTTTAAAGTTTGGAAAAAGCACTTCCTGATTCACCTTGACCGAGTGATGGGAGGCTGGTAACTACCATATTATTTTCTGGTCAATGACGTCAAAAACAGAATTTAGTAGTGAGAGTCCGGATCAGTTTCTATATATCTGTTCAATTTACGTAGATTCAGCAGACCTCGCTGCCATATTTTACAAGAAAATGGAACAGATATATAAAAACAGGGCAGGTCTCTCGCTACTAAATTCTGCTTTGACGTCACGGACCAAAAACAACATGGTAGCTACCAGCCTCCCATCGCTCGGTCAAGGTGAATCCGGAAGTGAGTTTTCCAAACTTTAAGCGCAAATTACACCATGAAGAAAAATTGTAATCGAATTTTTCTTTTGCCGTCACCATTAGAAGGATAAGGACTTTTGATACGTACAAAAAACCCACAACTGATATATACACTTTAACAGTACCTGAAAGAAATTTCACGTTGCATGAACGAATGGGGGAACTTTAATTCTCGTAGACGAATATTAAAGATTACAAAACTTCCCTCGAAATTTCGCGAGGTTACGTCGGATAAAACAAATCCGGAAACTAAAAAGAAAAGTCATCTTTTTCGTTTGAGCTGTGTAATACGTCTGGATTTGGAGTTGTACGAGTCATGTATATTATAAAATAACTTGGATAGTGCCACGTTTTGATTGGTCAACAAGTATGTTTTCATTGCGCTATGGAGCACGAAAATGACGTGAGCAATATGGTTGGCTGTCTCCAAGTTGTGAGAATTTACAGTTTCGTGAAGAAACTAAAGTGTACATAACCGCTTTCTATATCGTCTTTATTTTTGTTAAGTCGAAAAATAATAATTTTATAAAAGAAACAAACTATGTTTTCCGAGCCGTTATAGCCTGGTGAAAACCTCGGCAAAATTTGTGAGAATTCTCGAGCAGCAAACCCTCGACGCACTCGAATTCAACCAAACGTGTGCTTCGGTTTTCCCTAGGCTATGAAGGCGCGGAGAACAAATTTTATTTCCTAAATATAAAATTTGATAATTTACTGTAGTTTATTTGTTGAATAATTAATAATCCACTTACTGGCTTTGTTCCTTTTTCTTAAAGTTACAAACCGCCAAAAGGAGGATTTCCAGGAGAAGGAATTTATCGGTTGGTTGGTGACTTGAAGACGGCTGTTTACGAAATGAATGGCGTTAGAAGAATGTAAGAAATTAACATTATTGCAGGAACATAACTACAAAGTAGTACACAGCAATACATTACTAACACAGTAACACTTCTACAGTAACATTGCTAACATTAGACTCTACTACTACACTAACATCACTGATAACCTGATAACATTAGACTTAGTACATAGCAGTACAAATGTTACTAACACAACAGTAACAACTAGCGGTTGACAATTTACAATGCTACTATTACTTACATTGGCTGAATTGTTTGTGTGTTAAAGAGAAACGTGTTTTTTTACTTTGTACGTAAATGTGTTATGTTTTTCTTTGTAGCGATGGTGGCTGGTTCATGGAGAGAGATATTAAAAACAATTTTTTGAGTTGTTTTCATTTAGAAATGGCATACAACAAATCGAAAAAGTGAGTACGCATTTTTACTTTTTGAAGCTGACGTAGCGAGCCGTTAGCCTTTTTTGAGGACAACAACGTTGGAGAGCTCAAAGTGCCAGCTGGGTTTTCTTTTAATATTTTCATTAGAGATCCGAGGGACCTATTTCTTCTTTGATTAGGGGACTAAGGTACCATTTTTTATTATGGGTCCAAAGTATCTGCTTTTTTTCATTAGTGATCCTATGAACCTTATTCGTGAATTTGGAGATCTAGAAAAATCTTCTTTATTGCATTAGGGATCTTTCTTGCCTTAGGGATCCCAGGGAACTTTACTTTTGCATTAGGGGTCCAAGTTACCTCTTTATTGTCGGTCCCAGGTGCCTTCATTTTTCATTAAGAATCCTAGTGACCCCCATTACGACTTTGAAGACCTAGAAAATCCTTCTTTCTTGCATTAGGGTTTTCGCTTGCGTTAGAGACTCCAGGGACCATTTTTTTTGCATTAAGGATTGCAAGTTCTTCTTTTTCTTGCATTATGGATCCCAAGGAGGTAATGAGGGGTTCCAAAAGATTTGTGAGGGGGTCTAATGGAATGCACTAATTTTATCAACTACTAATAGAATAATAGGTTTGATTTCCTTGTTGTTAAAGTCCTGATTTCAGCTTACTATAAAATTGTTGTTTTTTTAGGGAAAAGGAGTCAATGTTTAATTTGTCATTTTCAAGCTTTAATGTTTTTTTGCGCATTAAGACATAATTTTTAGTTTAAACTGTTACACATTTTTTGCTTTAAATTTAATGAAAACATTAATTGACTGGAATTAGCATGAATGTTTAGTAGTTTATTGGTTGCATCACAAGTTTAAACGATTGCTTCCTGTTGCAGTTCTCTTGAGCAAGTGGAAATCCTTAAGAAACAAGCGCCTTCTCTGTTAATGGAAGCTTACAAGAAAGATGTGGTTGATGAGTGGATAACTGACAAACTTGACGACAAAGTAAAAGAAATTCAAGGATACATTAGTAAATACGTCAAACTGCTTAAGATGTGCAATGTTAGTGTAGATCAATAGAAGAATCCCGTTCACTAGTTGTATGCTTTTCAGTGCTTTTTAGAACTTCATCAAACACTAGTCATTTAATTTAGATCTAGAGCTTTCTATGCAGCACTTTCAGAAATCCTTGTGTCACAATGAGCTGTTTAGGATAGTAATAAAAATGTAAATTCTACACCGTAAAAAAGAGAGAATACTTACTGACGTCTCGGACGTTAGTCCTTCGTCGGAGTAAAGGAAACATCAGTAAGTATTCTCTCTTTTTTAAGGTGTAGAATTTACATGTTCATTTATTCCTGGGAGCAGTACTTTTTCTAATTTTGTTAAATATGAACCAGGGTCAAAGTCGAAATCGTTTCCTGTTTTAACAAATGGTATGTTTATTTATTTTGCAACAACACGAGTAGTTTTTTTTCATATGCAAACTTTGTTGTCTAATAGTTGTACAGAAATTACCCCCGGGGGGGGGGAACCCATAAACGTAGACGGGGGTGCTCGTCAAGAAAATTTATTTTCAGCCCTAAGGGATAGCAAATTCAGTGTGATTAATGGTGAATGAAACCCTAAGGGATAGCAAATTGGATGTGGTTAATGGTGAATTTCGACAGTTATTATATAATGTAATAATAATTTTCGTTTGTCAAAGCCGCTGCGTTAAGTTAAAACTTTATTTTAAAAACAAGTATATAAAGTGCTGCTTTACTGGCGTTAGTGGAACAAGGGTGTCCTGTTATGTCGAGACCCGCCAAAGTGATAGGAAAGATTTTGAACACCCTAAGGGATAGCACTTGCAGAAGCGGATCTAGGGGAGGGCCCTGGGGGGCATGTGCCCCCCTCCCCCCTTTTGGGAAAAATCGTGATCTATTTTTTAAAATAACCCTTTAATAGACACCAGAATCTGAGTGGTGCCCCCCCCTTCAAAAGGCTAATCTGTAAGATGCCCCCCCTTTGAAAAATTCTGGATCCGCTCCTGCACTTGGGGTTAACTTTATACCCTAAGGGATTGGACGAGCACCCCCTTCTACGTTTATTGGGAGTCCCCCCCCAGGGGAATTGCTGTTCTAAGTATTAAAAAATAAAAGCAAAATAAAATTTATCAAAAGGTCTAACGAGTGCAAGAATGTTTGTTGTTATTATTAATAGGTTATCTGACTAGATTAATGTTACGTTATTTCAGATAACCCGAACCGGTCAATTTTTTACTAATTATGATAAACAGATAATGTGCACTGGTGGCAGGCGTTAATTGTATTCTGTGATACAAATAAAGATTAGTTGGTGGAGTGATTGATTTAGAGCCGTTTTTAGAAGGTTGTTCTTTTTACTCGAACTTTACTAGACGCTAATTAACTTTAGTATTTACCAAAGCAACCGATATCCATTTTCGCGACCTCTGATTGGCTTACGTAATTCATGATGTCCAAGACTGTTAGTTGATTTTGAGGCGGAAGTCAAAATGACAGGAAACATGCGTGATAAAAGTAGAAAAAAGGTTAACATTCTATTGTTTCTTTGAAAACAAAGTGCATATTTATCCATTATTTTGGTAAAATTACTAAATACTGAAACAAGTATCCCCATCAGGGTCAATACTTAGCACTAGATATATACCTCAACGCTTGTCATCTCGGTATATATATATATATATCCTTCACTATTCACCTCCCCTTAGGGAGATAATTGTTAAATATCGTTTTCATACTGAAGATAAAACGTTTTTCTTGAAAATGTGCTCTTTTGTCAGGATTACCGTTCATTATTGTTTGAACTAAAACAACAGTCGATGTCATTGTCTGTGTCATTGTTGCTAGCACATCTTGACGGTGAAGACGCGAAGCGTTGAGGTATATATCCGGCGTTAGACACCGACCCTGGGGGATAGATAGCTTTTTTTAGTATTTAACAAAATATATGGATAAAAATGTACTTTATTTTCAAAGAAACAAAATATAAGCCTTTTTTACTTTTTAAGTACGCGTGATTCCTGTCAGATAATTTTTATTTTTGTGAGTTTTGTTTACATTCTTCAGCAAGTTCTGAAAATATTGTTTTCTTCGGAAAACGCAAATTTCGTTGTTCTTTTTGTGCTCGCTGGAATGTTTTTTTTCTTCGTCAAGTGAGCATAAATTAGCATAAATGGTTCATTTGAAAGCACTGGGGAACGCAAATCAGAGCTCTCGAAAACGGATATCGGTTTTTTGGCAAATACTAATTAATACTAGCTGTTTTCATCAAAAGTAAATACTGTGAGCAGTACGGGAGGTTTGGTCCAGCAAAAATCTAGAAAGTATCTATTATAGAATGTGAGAATAAAACAATATGATGCCAGATAAACAGAGAGGATACGATAATTTTTTTTTGTATTTTAAATAACAAAAGTCGATTAACACCAAACTCAACTAGTTGGTGCCTCAGTTGGCAATCGGCCTGGTATGTTTTGATCAGCTGTATAACTCGACCGAGTAAATATTAAAGTCGGCGAAATTGTCTCTTTCTGAAATAGCTCCTCTTGAAAAGCTTTTAATATAGGTACATGGCAACTGCTGTCAATAGCTGATCCACCAGGGTGACCATTGCGAAAGATCACACGAGATTACACATAACAGAGGTTAAAGACTTATAAAAGCGCTTTTCTTCCTCTAGATACGTCACCTTGACGAGAATTGCCATTAAGAAATAACGTACCTTTTAACATTGTATAATCGTTTTAAATTTTACTCGCTATTCTGTAAAATAAAAATAATGTTCTTCAGTCGAAAAAAGCATGCGGTCAGTCACAATCACCTTACGCCGTAGGTCCTTTATATATGGTTCATTATGGGTTTATTATAGGGTAAGGGTTTGTTTTATAGTATATGCGCCACCATAATGTACCATATATGAAGGATCTATCCTTTAAGCTTGGTGATAAGACGACAGCCGCTGACCAGTGGACGACATATTCAGAAAAGCAAGTAAAAAATCGAGTGTAGAAGCAACTATATACACGTGCGCTGTCCTACTCAGCCAAATCGTCAAATGATTAAAATCCTTTGTCGTTGTATTTACTTCCAGAAACAATGACTAATTTATGTCTTCAACATGAAACTTCCAGGAGAAAAAAACTTGTAACTGGCGTGATTTAGATCTAAAAACTCTCAATGAAAGCGTTCAGTGCCAGAATAAAAGAAATGTTAATCTTAAATCTTACTTTTTCTATTGTCGTGCAGGTAGAAAATACGCTATATGAATAAGAACTGGGAATTGTATCAGGTGCCTAACCTACAATCCTGGACAAAATGTTTGGGACACTTCATTAATTTGGGTTGAAATTGTGAAATAGTACAGCAACTGTCCCTCCCGCCTTCTCCCACGTTCAATGTTGTAAAATTTCAAAATTTTGAAATCAATACATTTTGCCATCTTTTATCAATACATTTGCCATTTTACCGTGGGTGCTTTACAATTTGTTAATAGTTGAAACCTTGAGTAAAGCGCGACGAAAAAGATCAACTGTCCCAAATCTTTTCGTCCAGGATTGATCCTGGACAAAATGTTTGGGACACTTCAGTAATTTGGGTTCAAATAGTGCAGCAACTATCCATCCCGTGGGGGGGGGGGGGGGGGGGGGG
>JANCMA020359113.1:0-11543 GCA_024336925.2 Zoanthus solanderi | reverse complement strand
TAAGGATTACACTCGTGGATAGGGATTACATTTTATAAGTAAGGATTACACTCGTGGATAGGGATTACATTTTATAAATAAGGATTACATTCTTGGATAGGGATTACATTTTATAAGTAAGGATTACACTCATAGATAAAGATTACATTTTAGAAGTAGGGAATACATTCGTGGATAGGGATTACATTTTGTAAGTAAGGAATACATTTCTGGATAGAGATCACATTTTATAACTAAGGAATACATTGCTGGATAGAGATTACATTTTATAACTAAGGATTTAATACATTCGTGAATAGGGAAATCTTACATTTGAAAAAAAGGAATACATTTTGAATAAGGATTAGGTCACGGATAACGTTTTGCCCGAGCTACCATGATCTTGTAGTATTATTTAAGATGTTAAAGACACTTCATCAATAAAAGGTATTAAAAATCAATAAGTTCGAGAAAATTACGTGATTGTGACGTTATAATTTATTTCCACGGGTCAAAATTGATCGGGGTAGTTTGTATTATTTAGAAAATTATTTATGGTCATAGCTTCAGTGGTTCCAGAGATACAGAGGGGCTCCGAAGAGCCCCCTTTCCTATCGTAACCCCCTCCCTAGTCTGAATCGGGTTAACAATAAAGTCTTTGAAAAGATAAAGATTATGACAAATTCGCAGACATTTTTTCAGAAACAAATGCACTTACAAGACGGAAATGCACAAACCTCTCTCTCGTAATACGTGAAACCTTTTCGGTGTTGATAAAAGTCAGCTCCACTGATATCACGACTAGCTCTGTTTATCTCACAAGTATGATATGGACTTCCAGGTAAATTCCTTTCTTGGTAGTTAAACGAGCGACACCGCGAATCTTCCTTGCATTTCATGACACAACCCCAAGGCCACGTGACTTGATACGTCGAAATCACGTGACCAACCAGAGCATGCTCTTTAAAAATAAATTATTACAGATAGTTAAATATCATTTCTACCGTTTTGAGGAAGAATAAATCGTATTGATTGCAAATATTTAGGCAAAGAATTATAAAGATGTATAGTTAGATTTCATTTACATTTAGTATTTTAACTTAATTTGTTTATTGTAAAAGAGGTGCCTAAGTTGCGTGCACGGCTAATAACATTCAGAATCACCAATTATTTTGCGGTAGCCGGTATGTGTAAAAGGTAATTCGGGCCGCTACGTGATCCCAGTGCCATTTTTAGTGGCTGAAAATACTTAGAATTAACAAGCATGTTCTCTTTATTATTCTTCCTCCCCCCCCCATATGAATGGTCCTTCAAGTTAATTGTTAGCACGCATGTGCTATGGAGTTAACACTACTTTTTTTGTTTTTGTTATGTTTATTTCAATCTTACTTTTTGTGCGATTATGGAAAGCAATAAAACAAATATGAATAACCTTTGACTTGTCTTTATGCTTGCGACGAGGTCATTTTCGTTGTGAAATAAAAGCTGTTATGCTTGCGTTTAAGTTTTGTCCTTGTGCCGCTTGTAAAAACCAGGCTTCAACTAATATACAACTTTGGGTAGCCAGCAAACAATATTGACTTGAATTTAAAACTGAAATTGGTGTGTCAATTGAACAAGAAAAGATACTTTGTCTGAACATGCATTTTCTAAAATGATAAGATAACGTTATTATTGTATGTACTCTTAAAACAGCCGGGGGGGGGGGGAAATTAACTTTAATAAGCAATACATTCTTTGTGAAAACTTTATATCACGTTGCTTACGTGAACAATATTTTATAAGCAACTTTCGTTCACTGTAAAACATCTGCGTGTGCGATTGGTCAAAATCGATAACGTGATTTGGACGTATCTATTGATAGCGCCACATTTGCTTAACATAATTTTTTATGGTTTAAAACATAGATTGAAAATGACCGAGTCTTCAATAAATTCAGTCACTGAATATACGAATCAAAATGATTTTTATTGAGCTTTTACTCCAACGAAAATTGTCATTTATTAGAGTATACACGCAAGTGATTTGGCGGGCTTTTTCACAAGCGCCCTGAATATTTTCGCTTTTGAAATAAGTTTTGGTTTCTTGTGTAGCACTTTGCAACGTTTTTGTTCTGCTTTTCTGTTTCTTTTTTACGATGGAATTCAACTCATTGCCAGATTAACTGAATACTGAATTTACTATTGTTAAAATTGGTTTGTTTTATGGTGGCGAACACTTGGGAGCGAAAATATGCATTTTCTGACGTTTTTTGACAAGATGGCGGCGATGTTTATTTAATGGTAGACGCCGAAGTATGAAAACACTTCAAATACTGGAAATTTGTCCTGTTCGCGTTAACTTTTAAAAGTTCTAAGTTTTAATCTTTCTTAATGTACAACTACTGGTGATTTCTATTTTATTCTATTTGAACTTGCGCCATTTTAATTATGTACTTATTTACTTTAAAGATACTTTTGTATTTCAAACTCTTGTTTCAAGTTCGTTAAGTCATGTATCGCGCCTTGCAATGCAGTGAGCTCAGCTTGCATATTAAACGGTTAGTGACTTTCAGTTCGTAGTTTGTTTACATCAATTAACCTTGAATTAACATATCGCGCGCATATTATCAGAGGAACCTTACGTTGCTAAGAAATTTTAAATTTCAATTCCTTTGACTTTCGTTTTGTAACAATTACAAACTGAACTCACTCTTGTTAATGAGGCACAAAATGTAAATAAACATTCACCCAATATTGTATGATTTAAGACTAAACTCCTCTTAGGTTCTTACTCAATAACTATAGTTATTCTGGTTGTTAACTTGTAAGTCAGGCACTAGTGAACTCGCTAAATGTTGTCTAAATCCCAACAGAAAGAAATGGTTTTATAAAAGTTTTATACTTCCATTTGCTGGTGTCACATAGGTCGTGATTAATATTTCATTGAAAACAAATTTTCTTAATGCTTTTCTTTTAAGGCTCGTTTATTTAAAATTTAATACATAAACCCAATAACATTTTTAACAATGCCATCGCCAGTAAAGCTCCGTCTACACGAGCAATTTTTATGCGACAATTTCTATGTGACCATTTTTATTTGCTAGTGTAGATAAACAAAACTGACCAATTTTTGTATGACAATCATATTTGCTGAAAAACTGACGTGTTAGTTTTTATGTGGCAAATAAAAATTGTCACATACAGAAAATTGTCCGTGTTGAAGAGATAACACATAAAATTGGCAAGTTTTTTTTTATGTAATCCATAGATCCCTGTCTTCAATCTTTTGTTTTCAAATAAAAAGTGTTCGTGTAGACGGGGCGTTCACTGTTTAATAAATAAAACTTTTCACAGGGCTTAAGTGTAATCGAGGTAAGTAAAAACCCAATCACAATAATCGTTGTTGTAAACCATTAAGTGTTATTGATGGAACCACTAAAATTTGTCTGCTTCCAGCAGCTGTGGGTTTCATGGCTCAGTTTGTAAAAGCGCTGCAACATTATCGGAACATTTATGGGTTCAGCGGACCCGTTAAAACTTATTTATCTATCCAGCATCCCCTTATGCAACTTTTTGAGTAAGTAACAGCAAAAACCGTCTCACTCAAGATCGTTTTTGTATCTCCGCTTCATGTTGGTCTTGATTGTTCCTAAATTTTGGTCTTACTGTTCTTATAAAGTTGTTCTAATAGAAAAAAACGAGTCATTAAGCTATGTGCTAATTCCAAAGTATGATCTTGGTGTTAAAAAATTCGGAAAAACTAATGAACCTAGGCCCAGTTCCTCAAAACTCCGATTAACTTAATCCTGGATTAAGACAAAATTCAAAGACTAATTTTTTCATAAGTAAGGTTTTGTGATGCTTACAAAATACTGTTTAGTTTTACCATTAAAAGACACATGTTAACTCCAAAATTCGAGCCCATAGCAAGCTATAAAAGGTAGGAAACAGGAACATGGATTAAAAACTTAACCGTGGGTTAGCACTAATTGGGTTTTGAGAAACCGGGCCCTGAATGTTAGCAGCCATGGATAGCTGTTTCGGCTTTTTTAGGAATCACAAGCATGGCATAGCTAATAAATGATATAGAACAGTTAGATTTCTCATTTTAAAAAGAATTTATACACTGGAAATCTTTCCAAATCGTTACATATTTCCTTATTAAGCTTTTCAACACATAGTTAAATATTTATTGATTTAAATGAAGGAGTCCCTTAATTAAACAAAGCAACTAATGCGAAAAAACTGTAGCAAACAGCTGAAACTAGAGTTACAATCGAACAAAACGAATCTGTTACAGAGTAATTCAAGTTAACTAGGTTAGAAATTTATAAGGAAACAAAAAATCATTTTTATGAAAATTTCCGAAAGCAAGACAACAAATATTTTATCCATAAAAGTACATATGTCTGGTTTTTCTTGCCCTTATTTTTCTTTCGGTTGCATGACAATTCAGTCACCGTTCGGTTTCCTATATAATGACAGATATTTTATCTTGTTATCACGAGTTGGCGGATACTTGAGCTTAGACTCTGCTGTCACCCTACTGTCATTTTCAAAGTCGCATAAAGATTGTCATGTGAAAGTAAAAGCTACGCTGTTAAAGATGAAATTATATCAATATCTTTTTTACTTTGCTTTAGTTTTGAACGATGAGAGAAGAGATTAATGGTAGAACAAGTTGATTTTATAGACTAGTAGGAATAAGATTACCTTTATGATAATTGTATCCTAGAGAAGAACAAAATTCAGAAAAAACGATCTTGGGAAGATAGAGAAAAAACACTTTGATCCACCAATTTTTGTGTTCCATTGCGATCAGCAAAACGATTTAAAGAAAGAAAGTTAAACATGTGATCAATTATTATTAAATCTCATTAAATATAGTTCTCAGAAGAATTGCATTGTTAAAATGAATCCCGCTTGCTGATTGGCTGAAAGATGAGCGCATATTTAAGATGATCTTTCAAATATTCATGCAGCTACTGGCACCTGATTAGGATAAAAAGAGCAGAAAGTTGTTTTATGTGTTAACACCTTCACTTTTTGTTTTGTATGCATTTTTTATATATTGAAACCTGGCCATTTTTGCAAGTTCATTGAAAAATAGAACTGAACAACTAAGACGGTCGTCTTTGTGATTCATTCATGGCGGCTCGATCAGTCAATAAGTTTTGATGTATATGAAACTTAACTAAATTTACTTGTAATTGTACGCTGTGGAATTGCAAATTTCTGTTTGAGGAATAAAAATTTGAATGAAGCAATAAAGTATACATTTTTTTAATAAGCAACCAGGGTTCACTTTCCAAAATTGAAGCAACTTTTAAGGCTGAGCTGTCTTACCGTAAGCCTGTGATAAGCAACTTTTTGGTGTTTTGTAGTTTTCCTTTTGAAGTTTTGAGTATTGAGAATGAAGATAAAAGAAAAAAAACGCCTTCAAGAACCATTCTCTACTAAGCGACTCATACCCTGAATGATCCCTAAAATTAAGCAACTTTTTGAGCTCAATATAGGACATTGCTTATATCATGTGTTTGCTAAGCAACTCGTTAGCAACTTTTAGACCCGAAATAATCCAAAAATTAAACAATTCTTAGGGCTCGGGCCGAGCCAAGTTGCATGCTTATATAAATATATATAGAGAGAAACTATGGTAAATTTCATATTCGATTCTCATCAGTTACTGTCTGGAATGAACTTGATGAAAATTTTAAGGGACTTTCAGTCAAATTGTTCAAATCAAAGTTAAAAGAACGATTATTAGCCTCATACAAAGGGGTCTGAGTCTCCATCTGGTATTGGTTCTAGTGTGTGTGTGTGTGTGTGTGTGTTTCTTTTCCTTTCTTTTTTCTGTTACTCATTTATTTAATATCCACTTATCTACTCTCTATTGTTATTGCTAAATTTTTTTCTATATAAACTTTTTTTAAAATCATTTGTCAACTTTATTGCCAACGTTGTTGTATAATTAATAAAAGTGGTTACTCAGCTAGATTAGCTTTTAGTTATTCTGAGTAACATTTACAATAGCCTGTTTTATTATTTCTTCACCATGTAAAATAATTGTGTTAAATTTTGTAATAAAGTTGTCCAGTTGATGTCTAGCTAGCAGACACACATATATAATGAAAAAATCCTTTACTCAGTTGTATTTTTGTTCACTCAGATACTCAAGATCCATCTGTTAGCTCCAGAGCAGGGCCTAGTGGCTTGAATTTGCCAAATTACCCCTCGACCCACTCTCAGCTGAAATCTTTTGTGAACTACAAAACCAGTTTTGGGCGCCCAAGTAAGGCAACCCTTTTGGCTAAGGGAACAAAGAGAAAAATAGAGGAAGCCCCTGACAAGGAGGTTGTCATCAGCATTGGTTTGAAAGTTTGGGATGAAGATGATAACGAGTTATGGGAAAAAAAGAGAAAGCGCTTGCCATTAAAAGTGCCTCAAAATGCAACCTATGCTGTCTTGCTTGAAAAGGCCAAAGAACGATGGCAGAACTTTCGGAATGATTTGTACGACCCTGAAAGTGAGTACTGCCTTGTTCTTGAAGATAACCAAGATGCTCAATTCCTGCCAGGGACTGGGAAAAAAGATTTTTTCGTTTTGAACCAGTACAAAGAGGAACTCATGGTAGACTACAAAAGAGTAACAATATATCTGTGCAAAGAAACAGACATTAATTGGTTTGAGGACAGAAAGGCTGAAAGTAAATTAGAGAAGGACCGAGAACCTCAGGGGCAGTCAACCCCTTCCAGTTTTGCCTCTACTTTTGTTAAGGATGAGTTGCGACGCATTTACATGTATGGGGATGATAAGGAAGACATGAAGAATGAAGATGTTCCTGACTTTGGTGACTTTGAGAACATCACAGAAAGCTCCATTAAGAATGGTGATGACATTCGAGATGCCTTGAAGAAGAAAGTAATTAACGATGGAAAGAAATCCATGTTTCTGGTTGTTATACGAGGGTCACCTTTATCTAGGGTGCTGTCGTTGTGGAAGCGAGCTGCAGTGAAAGTTAGCCCTGAGAATGTTATAAGGGTTAAGTTTTTGGGAGAAGGAATAGATGATGGTGCATTGGCAAAGACATTACTTACTTCAACTTTGGAGGATATTGGCAAGATTTATTTCCCAG
Source organism: Zoanthus solanderi (assembly GCA_024336925.2). NCBI lineage: Eukaryota > Metazoa > Cnidaria > Anthozoa > Zoantharia > Zoanthidae > Zoanthus > Zoanthus solanderi. Next base: position 4,448 of record JANCMA020359113.1, on the reverse strand, counting down.
AAGGAAGCCCAAAGTTTTCAACTAATGATATTCACACTGGAACTTATCAACTTTTGGGAGAAGTTACAGCTGTGAGTCTAGCTCAGGGTGGGCCAGCCCCAAACTTCTTTGCTCCATGTGTTTTTGACACCTTAGTCAATTGTGATGTGGATTTCACTGCTGATATATCTGAATTGGAGAAGAGTTTGACAAAGTGTGAAATGGAAGTTGTCAATTCGATCAGGCAAGGAGATTTAAGTACAAAACACGACGTAATCCTTGATCATGGGTAAACTGGCCCAGTCACTGAAAACTTTATAGAAGAAATTATTGGTGCAGTTGTGGTCAGCATGCTTAGCAGAAGGGCATTGGTTCTTAAGGAGTTCCGCAAAGGTATGAAACTTTATGGTCTACCTGACATTGTCTTGAAGTACCCAGCAGCAGCAAGAAGTGCATTCTTGATAGATGAGAAAAAAACTGTAGATGCAGACTATTTGTTATCTGTGCTAAAGCCTGAATACTCGCCTAATGAGACGTCCAGACGACAAAGAGAAGAAATTATAATGGATCACTTCCAAGATTTTATTACAAGCCTTGAGGATGAAAAGGTTGTTGGCTACGCAGAAGCAGTGGCTTGGAAAGCAGAACTGGGAGAGCAGCATACATATAGTTCAGGCACAAATGAAAGTGACCAACCAGAAGAAAGGTACATTATAATATAGATTTAAATATTGTCCAAATCTGAGGTCCCAGGTAGAATTTCACACATCATAACTGTCCCATACCATGAGACTGCTAGGTTTAATCTCTCAAGCTTCTTGTACAATTTTCTCCTTCTTTGAGTTCTTCAGTTAAGTTGTAAAGTTTCATGTCAGGGTAAAACTCAGATATGCTTGATACTACATGTATTTTGCACAGGGGCTTCAAATCTAATATAGAACATCAAAAATGAGTTGTATTGGATAGATCGTTCTTCAAGATAGTAAGGTTGTGAGTATTTTATGCCAACTAAGTCAAACCTCAAGTTATTTTATTTAGTTTCCTTAAAAATATTTATTATAACATAGGGCAAAGAAGTTTAAACATTTCCATCCGTAATTATTCTACCAAGTTCTTATATCAGGTGCCCTGCTAGCTTGGGGCTCTCTTGTGATAATCTAACACCTATTTTTCCAATTGTCTTGTTTTTCTGTTGTTTTAGGTTTGCAACTGCTGAGATGACACCTGCTGGTGTTATCTCCTGGCTGACCGGCCAGAAACATGTTGAGAAGGGCTTGCTGATCACTGTACGATTCGATCATTGTTGCAAAGAGAGGAATCCAAAGCACACTGTTTGTTATCCTCTTGTAGGACCCTGTGGGAAAGAGATTACATTTCCGACCCTACACATGTCAACAAAAGATTCATTTAAAGATATCTTTTTGACCGCTTATTGCAAAGGGCAATCATTTTCAAGAGCATAAAATTAAATAGCAGCCAGGCACGTAGCCAGTAATTTTTGGGTGGGATGGAGGAGGAGGGTGCACCTTCAGCCTCTAGTGGAAGTGGTGTCTCATGGTGACATAGAGTCGAAGGCCTAAAGTTGACATCACATTATCTGAGTTTCCCTGTCACTCTTCACAGCAGAAGTACAGTGGTCAAATCGGTTTGTTCAATTTTTCCTTTAGCCTTCGAGCATTTTTTTAAGAATATCTGTACGGGCAGACATTTGTTGCACATCTTTGGGCAGAGCTCATCCAGAGGTTTAGAGGTGCACCCCCCCCCCCTTCCCCTAGCTACGTGCCAGGTAACTCTTTAAAAAGCAGTCAAACCTAGAAGTAAGAATCTTTCATAACCATATTCCCTGTTAGCTTATGTTTGACCATTTGATTGTTACAGTTTATAACCATTTTGATTAAATATTGTGAGGATTGCCTTCAGAACTGTATTTGCTTAGTAAGATCAATGTTTGGGTTTCTGGACAAATCATGAAATAAAGAAACTGTACAAGTGGATTTGTTGGCTCCACAATTATAACCATTGAGTAAAGTAATATTGTTAAAGAATTTTGGAGCACCTAACAACTAGCCAGTATTGAGCCAATTGAAAATGCAACTTGGGACAATGCAAGGCTACACCTATAGAAGTATTCAAAAGTTGAGCATTGCAAGGTTTTAAAAAAGAATTGCAGTGACATTATTTGAAACTTCAAGATAAAGGGATATCTGATGAAAATTATATGTTTTGTGTTTGAAAGTGGGGGGTATGGGGCTGCTTTATACATTCTTGTGTATCGTTATATTTTCATTGGAAAAAGTATCATTCCTTTCCTTTGTTAGTGACCGTTTGTAAAACTTGAATTTGCAATCATTTTATTAATGCAAGCTAAGCAAAAGTTAGGTTTTCAAACCAATGATGTAGGGTGGATAAGACAGAACTGACACTGCTCAGGTGATAAGGATAATTATGTGCACTGTAACAGACTGCATTGTAGCAGTAGAGACTTGCAAACGTTTACAATCGATATGTACACTCAATATGTCATGTGACTGCTGCTCAGTTGAGTTTTTGATTGTTTAACATAAATGAAAAATTGAAACATGTGTTGATCACATTGATATGAGACTAATAATGACAAGGATATGATCAGGGTAAAATGGCATCATTCTCAGGGCTATTGATTGGCAGAAAACTCATTTAAACTTATGAATTATAACTTAAAGTTCTCTCAGCATGGTCTTAGCACACAAAACTTCAGCTTAATAGCCAGGCCCATAGCTTGGTTTCCAAACGGGGGGTTCGTCACTGAAGGTGCGAGTTTCTAAGTATTTCGGGGGTCCAAAGTTTTTGAAAAATTGGCTCTCTAAGACGCGATTTAGTGCATTTTAATAGGTTTACTCCCACACAAATGTATTTTGAAACTATTTCAATTTCTATTTCTTTTTCACCACAATATTCGACTGCCTGTCTTTCCAAGGTGGACCTCCGTGCCAAGTGGGGGGTTCATCTGAACCCCCCGACCTCCCCTCCCCCAGCTTATGGGCCTGATAGCTTTGGTAACGCAGTTTGGGAGGAAGGTTGCTGTAGCTAATGTGGTGCATTTTCCTACTGCCTTGTGTTTTGCAAAGGTTGTGTTCTTCTAGTTTGGATTTTGACCAAAACTTTAATTACCATGAATTGCTAAATGTGTTATTGCCATATAAAGAATATAAGCTTCTCTCCATCCTTGTGGGATGTCAAGGCCAAGACCATTCATCACATACTGACAATAATTGCTATAGTCACTCGCCTGAGTAGAACGATCAATAAGGTGATTGTAAGCATAATCCATATCTGCCGGAGAAACAGGGACAATTAGATTACTAATGCCACCATGGTACTCTGGGATTGAGTATAAGGAATTAGGTCTCCCAGCCACTGTTTCAAACCGTGATTTTCGGATATAATGAGTATTCCAACTCATCTTTATTTCATCCAGTTCCTTCTGAAGTACTCCAGCAAAACAAAACCATGCACACTCATTTTGCAATGGATCTGCCATGTCCAAGGCACCATTGTCACACATGTCCTTAAAATAATTAATCCACCATGAGGCCCAGTGTTTACGAAAGAAGCTCCACCAACCTTCGATCCTCTGGTTACGAGGAGAGGGAACGTATTTGTGTGAGTCGGGGTCACTCCTAAAAAAACTGTGGGTGCCTGCGATTAGCCCATTCTCAGTGCCAAGATCGGTGTACAACTGGCGAGGACATCCCCCTAGCTCACGCACGGCATCAAGATAATACGCAGCAACGTTGTCAGGTAAATTGTTAGAACGAGTTACATAAAGCCACAATATTTTTCGGCTGAACCCGTCTATACAACCATGCACAGGAAAACCGAATGGCTTTAACTTATCATACCCATCGGCGTGCCAAACCTGATTAGGACCTGCGCAAACATATTCTCTTCGTCGCAACCTATGAGCTTTTCTTTCCGCAACGCCTTCAGTGTCAAGTTCTCGAACAATATTTTCAACTTCTCTCCTGGGTACCCTTTCCCCCCTCTGTTCGAGAGTATGCCAGATACTTCGGTAACCCTGCGAGCCTCCAGGACCATCTAACAGTTCTGCAATCATTCCTTTCAGACGACCATGGTCAAACTCTATGTTTACCCTTCGAAGATTCAAAGCTTTTAGCCATCTCTTCAGAGTTCTAAGGCTAATATCTATGTCGTGTTGCGCTTTAAGCATTTCCACCATTTCTCTGTACTCGTACCCATCGTAAAACATGGATTCAATTATCATCAACTCGTCCTGTCTTGTCGCCATTTTGGACTTGCAGGGCCAGCGGCATCCTTTGCTAAATGGGGTAGGTACTTCAAATAGTCCTTCACATAAGATGCTTTATGCTCTATCTTGCCGTGAGTTTGCTCTATCTCGCCGTGAGTTTGCTCTATCTCGCCGTGAGTTTGCTCTATCTTGCCGTGAGTTTGCTCTATCTTGCCGTGAG
>JANCMA020359009.1:0-11544 GCA_024336925.2 Zoanthus solanderi | reverse complement strand
AGTATGGACGGCGATATCATCAAAAGTAACGCTAAAAGCCGTCAAAAAGTGCCGTTTAACCGTAATGCCTCCTTAAGAACAAGCTCAGCTTAAGGCTGGAATAGAGTAAAAATGTTTCTAGTTGAAACTTTACTGAATCTTGTAAAATCAGTGGGCAACAAAAAATTTGACCCCAGCCTGTGGACGAGAATTGCCGGCGAGAGAGAACAAAATTTACAGTGGTTAGTAATCTTAGATAAATGTACAGAGATCTCCTCAAAATACAGACGATAGGAATTGGTTTTCAATGTCTTGTCTTTTTGTGTTGATTTCTTATCAATTCAAACCGTTCACAGAAATAAGAACAAAAAAAGCGTGTAATCGTGAGATAATCTGATAAGAGTAATCATTTGTTTAAAGTTTTGGCTGTTACACAAAAAATGTACCTTGAAGCCATTGCTCTAACGCTTCCTTGTCCAATCCCTTTGGAATCCCTTTCCAAAACAACAAATGAATAAAAAGACGTTTCAAAAAGGCTCAATGAATTCATATTTTAAAATGGTGAACGTGAACGTGACCTCAAAGGGTAGCTTCATTTTAAAAGTATATTTAAACAGTTAACAATTATTCACAGAAGTGGAGGTTGATTAGTAGTGGTGAATATTAAACATCCACCACTTTCACCGACACTGAGATGAATAATTGTTTAATAACTAGAAGCCAAAAGAAAATTTTATTTTTGGCAATACACTCGTAAAAAAATACAATTAAGCGGGCATGCATGCGTGATGTACATTTGCGCTAACAATGAGATAAAGTAAAAAACAAAAACGAGTGATTCTTATGTGCTTGTAATATTCAATTACAGTCTTTTTTGAGTCGATATGTTCTACTGGACATACAGTGCTGTCTGGGAATTATAGCAGCAGTGAAATTTGCAGCTTAAAATTGAGCCATGAACAAGATGCTGACTGTTCTGGTACGACTACTGTATTTCAACGGCTTTGTACAGCTGTCTTTCTTGACCACAAAAGCTGAACCTGACTAATGGACCTGGCGAAGAGAAGCCCACAGGAGCAGCTTGAAACCCCCAAGTCGGCAATCGTTTTCGCCAATGTTTTGAAATTAGAGTTTTGCTGTTTTTTGCAAACAGTTAAAAATGTTGGAGGCACTTATTTTTAGTTGTCATTTTTTCCAATTTCTGTTTAAAATTCGTCTTGTTGTCCAAACGATGCTGCAAATCGTAAGAAGTTTAATTCCTCGTTGTTTACAATCGTTTTGTATACCATGTGTTTGGAAAGATAAAGAGCTAAACATTACATTCGGTTAAACTAAACCTGCTTAGCTGAAATGACGAGTAGTATCATTTCAGTTTTAATCTTGGAGACGAGTGCTCATACATCTCCGTACGAAGAGGAAACCAGTTATGATTTCTACTAACTAAAACATAATCGTTAAAAATGAATGAAATAATACTGCTTGTGCTATTACATAACACTCTTATGACAACAATGATGAGATGAATGGCTAATCAATACAGCAAAGAAACCGTTCAGTTATCTGTCCCATGACTTTAAGCTATTTCCGCGATTCTTCTCCCAACTGTATACGCTAAAACGAGACGATACACACATTTAGTGTTATATTGAATCATACCGTAAAATGAAGGATTTTTTAAAATCCTAATGTAAAGGAAGGTTGACTTGAGCCATTCTAGTGCAATTGAAACATCCGTAATTGTGTTTAATACAATTTCTGCGTTCAAATGCTCAATAAGGTGTCTGTGTAGACTGTAAAGAGAAAATGGGATTATTAAGTACCATAAATGCTTGCCTTTTCTATCAAACAAATATCATACGTATTCACTAACGTTCCACAAGGCATTGAGAAAATACAATCTGTGATTATTATAACAGGTTACTCGAGAAACACCATAAAGTCCTTCCGAAATAGAATTTCAGGTGAAGAGCCACTCGTTCCTTCATTTTTATGTGAAGAACGGCAGCGAAGTACAATCAAGTTAGAATACTGTGAGTTTTTACTAACTTAAATGTTTTATACGCAGCATCGGTGTAACATTTAGATTTCTTTGGTAAATCCACAAAATTAAATCTTATTAAATCAGAAGGGCAAGAACTGCCACAAATCTCACTACGTTAGGACAGTGCAACTGTGGAGAAAAATACATCGGAAAAACGCACCAACCAAACATTTTAAAAAAATGGCTTTTTAAGAAATCGTTTGGTTTTAACAGAATTTAAGCATTTTATAGTTTTAAACATTTTAGAGCCTTTTAAAATCTTTTATCCTTTTCTACTTGTAAAGCAATTTTTAACACTTCAACAACTTAGCAATACTGATATTTGTAAATTAGGTAGAAACAGCAAAAGTTAAATGCTTTAAAAGAAAAGGTTTATTGTAATGGATAAATTACCAAAGATTCTAATGAGCTACCACTATAAAAAATACCATTAAATTGAAAACACCAACCTGCTTTCTACATCTTTAGTTCCTTGCAACAATGCATCGTATTTTGCCTTTAAAAAAATACGGTTTATTTGTCGATCATTAGGTTAATCTGACAAAGTTTGGAAGCCAAACAACCCCACATACTTTAACCGTAATTGGGCTAGCAGTCTTGTTTAAAATGAATATTTAATGAATTTTTACATGGCATTACATAAATATTAACTATAATATACAAGGCAATACGATAGCCTAAAAGATGTGAATATTGTTATCTGAAATATAGTGTTTGAACATGCTTCATAATTAGTAAGGTAGTGTAAACTCGTGCATCTTTACATAACGTCTTCTTTATTAGTTAGCCTGTAAAAGTAGATAATTTATGTTATATTAAAGATTTATTTGATAAAGATTTGTTGTAATTTCTATGTAGACAGAAATTAAGTGTTCACTCACCTTGCTAGCACTTGTTGTTAGAATAATCGCAGTTGCTGAGGAATCAAACTGTGTACAAAATTATTCTACTTTTCAGTGTTTTTTGAACAATGATATATCAAATATTTTCGTTTTATAAATAAGAATAAAAGTCATTGTAAAAGTAAAGATACTTTACATCGCGCAAGAAGCAATGCAGAAGAAGCTACCACAAGTCAACAATTACGTAAGTACTGTAACGGCAGACGAAAAAATTTTGTAACGAAAGGCCTTTGCAGAGTACTTGTTAGTGGTAAAGATGAAGTGCAAACAAGATGGACAGAACATTTAAAAAAAAAAGTCAATAGCAAAGAACCACCAAATCCAGTAACTGATGATGAGGAATGTACAGTAGACGAGATAACAGAAGAAATAATAACCAACGAACCCACACCCAACGACGTTGGAGCAGCAATAAAAGGCTACAGCTTGTTGGCCAATGGGAAGTCACCAGGTATCAATTCTACAAAAACGGAATAAGGGAAAACCGATGGTTTAGTCTCAACAGAGAAAAAACACTATCTAATGAGTAAAATGTAAATACAAGTAGATTCCTATGGGTTGAAGCGAGAGGATCATCATAAAAATGGCCAAAAACTGGAATAGGAAGTGTTACACTAACTAGAGAGGCGACAAATTATCTACTGTGGCAAAGATTCTTGGCAAGATTATTATTGACCGGATTAGAGATAAAGTAGAACGCAGACGTAAAAAGGAACAGGCGAGCTATATGAAAGGAAAGGAGACAACAGAGCAAGCCTTTGTACTGAGGTATGTTACTGAGCAGGTCAACAAACGGCTATCGAGATTGTAATACATAAATTGTATAAATTTAGAAAAGGTTTTCAACTCAATTCCTTACATGACTCAAAATTAAGAGGTCGGTATTTTTACTTTTCTCATAGGGCAAATATGGAATCCCGAGGAAAATTGTAAGGATGGTAAGATATCTTATGAAGACTTCAAGTATGGAGTGAGGCTTTTTATTTTTGGTTGTTATGGATTGGATAATAAGAAAGTTAGTTGGTCAAGGTAAGAATGGATTTAGATGGAAATTCACGTCTAAGCTGGACGACCTGGATGTTGCAGATGACACAGTGGTTTTCTACTCTACCAGAAAGAGAAATCGTATTTACATAATGTCAAAAATAGATGATGAAGCTAAGAGAGTAGGAATTAAGATTAATATTAAAAGACAAAAATAAAGAAGATTAACACAAAGAGCCAAAAAGTGATTACAACAAATGGAAATAGAATTGAAGAAATAGATCGAGTTAACATACCTGGAAGCAACAGTATTCAAAGAAGGTGGAGGAATGAAAGATTTAAATAACTATACCTGTGGTCTTCCTGCCCTACCGATCATCTGTAGAATCTGAGTCTCCGAGTACTCATGGAAAGACCCTTTCACATAGCAAAAAGTTGATTTGACAATAACAAGATGAGCTGGTAGGTTGACCTAAAAAAATATAAAATAAATTAGCATGTACCAAAATTGTGGTAAGGTTAACAATAAGACTGATCATGAAGAACTTACCCCAACTGCAAGCGTACTGGTTGCGACTTCAAAAAATTGAAAAATAATAGTCTAATTAGTAACAATGTATGACAATGACGACGGCAAAAGTACGTTAATTGTGATCACTAATGGATTTCTTATGTAGCTGTATCCTACATCTTAAAGATCAATCATATTGTAATCACATACCAATCCAATAGTTCCTTATTTTCAATACAATTAAGGTAAAATGGGGAGATGACGGGGGAAAATACTAAAGATAATTATTCATAAATGAAATGCTGAGTTGGTGTTTCTACAGAAACAGTTTTACAAATAGATAAGTTCTACACCGTAGTGAAAATAGGTAATGAAAATTATGGTTGACTGAGCAATCACAGATATTGCAATAGTCAATTCCGTGCATGTGTCGAATGAGTCACAGGAGTTCAAAATAACAGACATTGTCAGTCTATGTCCATTTGTATATTTCTCGGCCACTATGCACGGACTATCTTACTTGTGCATTTTTTCATGTGAAATGTACTTAAACCTTTCGTTTAGAGAACTGAGGCTTCGCGCACCGTGACAAGTCTACTTTTTGAAAAAACTCCACTTTATGTATTTGTTATCTTCTTTAAACTTTATCAAGATTACGTTACGTAAGATTTTAGAATTTAGCTCTCTATCTGTTTTAGTCTATTGAATGATTTAATTATTGTCCTGTTTGCTTCTGGTCACTCCATTTAACGTTGTGGTCTGTTGAAGTTTCTGTCAGAAATAAGAAAAGGCACCAAAGAATATTGTAAAAGGTTGAATACTTACACAGGACTGGAAGGTCTCCCCTCAAAAACATTGACTCAACCATTTTCCGGTCAGCAGTATCAAGTCCCGCGTGGTGATAACCAACACCAGAAATAACTATGTCTATAAGGTGAAGAAACTAGGTTTTTAAAAAAGACTTTTGTACTAACTGTGATGATGATTATAAAACATCTGTATTTCGTGGGCAACGATTCAACTCCAAGTAACGACACACACTTTTGTAATTAGTTTCAGTTTGACTTAATGCTTATCTCAATTAAACAGTCTCTGTAAATGCTAAGAAACTGACAAATTAAAGATAAAATAATTTTTGACTACATTAGCTTTAAGGCTATGAGGAAAGTAAAAATACTGACCTCTTAACCTGGAGTCGTGTAAGGAACGGGCAACTTCTTGTAACCTAAAAACGAGAGCTTATGTAACATGAGTCTTAGCAAAAGCATAACAAGTGTATATATAGTAAAAAGTAACACTGAAAATGTTAATACAACAATAGACACCAAGACGTACACTAGCAAAAATTGATTAGAAAGAAATTGAAACCGCTTGATATAGTATAGAACATAGCAACTTCAGCCAAACCAAACATTTTCAAATCAAATCCGAAATTTTATATTGAAGTGAGTGCAATGGAAAGAATTTGCTATGCGTAAAAAAAGCCACTTGATGTCGAGCAGCAAGATTACTGAGAATATCGCATATTCTTCTTGTATGAAATTCAAGATATTTAATTATAAAAACCTTCGGCGATGCCCGGAATCCATAATAAATCTTGCATCCTTTACCAATGTCGCAGAGGCTTGTTGTGCACTTTTTCTTGTTGCGCAGAACTGCAGAAGAAATGTAGAAGTGAACATGATACAGAACAAATAACAAGCTAAGATCCTCATAAGGACAGTAGACTAAAATCCCACCCTTTCAACAGTGTTAGGCGGATGAGAGTCTGAGTCCTCCTGGACGGGACACCAAATCCCGGAAGAGACATTCTCGTAAGAATGGAAACCCGAGTAAATATGGTCGGAAAGGAAGGTTACCCAAATTTCCAAATTTTTCGGTAAAGCCAGTTAAAACCATGCACATGTTCAAGGCAGGAAAAAAAGATCAGACCTTAGCAACTGTTACCAGATAACTTACTTAGTAAAGGTTTTGTTTAACTTATCCTTGCAAGCATAGTGAACGGTTGAGAGGCTTGGATTCCCCGGCCGTTGTTTTAGAGAGCAGTCTTTTGTTAATACTACTTAGGAGGGGGCCAGGAAATATTTTGAGCTGCCAAAATTTTTTTAAGACTAATAGGACGGGGAAAGTATTCCAATGATTACTAGACAATTAAGGGAGTCATAAGATTTAACTAAGGATACACAATAAAAATAAAATTTTAATAATTAGTATAAAAAAAGTCCCAATACCTAGTATTACAAGGAGGGCCAAACCCCTCTTCAACTGCTTTGTAAGTATCTCACAGGAAAAGGTATTCTTCTGGGACAAAAACAATTTGACCATTTTCATTGAGAGGAAACCTCGCACAACTGCATATTAAAGTCACCTTGATGAAGGATGGAAAGACTCGAGTTTTTACCGTATGCCAGAGCCAAAGCTTGATCGTATAACCACTTCATGTAAGTAATACTTGCAAAAATACTAGTGCAATTGATGGGGAGTTGGGACCCGTGAACCAGTTCAATCCCCGAATACAACTAAAGAATTGGTTTGCACAAGGGCAGTTAAAACCCGATGACCCAACCAAATTATTGTGTTTTGCAAAAACGTTTATTGGTGGTGAAGAAGTTACAAGTGAGAGCAGCTTTATAAAAAATGTTTCAAAGGAAGCTCTGAGAAAGAAAACAGGGAAAAGTGTCAAGAATGAATATTTTTCGAAGTTCTTTTAGTGTTATAGTTTAAAGAGAAATTTAAGAAATTGCTGGCACTAACCACAAGCGTTGGCTTGCGATCTGAGTAGGTGTGAATTATTCCACTGAGCTTGTAATTCATTGTCATGTCGAAGCGAAATTCATTCATATTTTTGTGCATAGGATATCCAAGTACAATTTTCCTCAGTTTAACGGGGCGATAAGAATCATCCAAACTACAAGGTAAAAATAAAAGTAATACAAATGAACAAGATTTATCTGAATCACAAGGGTTTCATTTGTTGGGATCATAAAACATCTATCAAACTGAGAATCTATTTAATCATTTACTATTTGTATTGTAAATTTCCTACATAGTATAAACAATAAACTGACTGATTTATTGATTGATTGATTGATTGATTGATTGATTGATTGATTGAATCTAACAAATTATCAGGACTTAAGACTGGTTTCAGTTTTTATACACAAATGTTGGAAACGTTGAGGAAAAGGACACAAAATAAATACAATTGCATCATATTTTCTTTCTGTTATAGTTCTAAGCAGTTTTGGCAGTACTTTCCCATACCTGTAACTTGATGCTGGTTTTTCTATCCTTCCTAGCCAGGAAGCAATCTATACAGAATAGAAGTGATGAGAAAAAAAAGGAGGAAAACTGAAACAAGACGAAAACGAGGATTGGCAATAATCACAATAAAATATAACATTCGGCATGGACAAACATAAATTTTTAAACAAAAGAAGAATACAAATTGCTGCTACTAAATATCTGAAAATATTACTTACATCGTCAACGTTAAGGACGGTAGCTGAAATGGCGATGAGGCGCATGTTAAAAGAATTTTTAAATCGTGGGTCATTGCTCCTGGAAACCGCTGTCTGAACGGTTTTCATTCTGCTGATAACTGCTTCAACAGTAGCTCCACGATCTTCGTCGTTGAGCATGTGAACCTAACGAAGAATATAGCGAGTATGGTGGCTAGTATAAATTCTATGGCTTTCTACGGGGTTACGAAGTATATTGTCTATAGATAAATTATATAGTTTCATGTGAACGACTTTATACCGATGATCATGAAGAGGGAGAGTACAATTTTTTTTAAGCCAAGGCTGAATGTTTTTAAATTACATTTGAAATTTTTAATATAATCAAACGTGTTTGGTGTACACTGTATGTGTATCTATAGGAAGATACGAGCTTTGATATTTTATTTATTTTATTTTATTTTATTTTAAAAAATATTTGTTTACAATAGGTTAGAGTAAAAAAGAAACTTAATCCTGCAAACTGTTCTTGTAACATTTCATGTAGTTTACTCTAGTTGCAAACAATGTTGTACTAATTCCATGATTTTTGCCGTAAAGTAACAAAATAAAGCTCTTGGCCATTTGTATCTAAAGCTAACTTTTATAATTTCATGCAAATTGACAAGGGCCTCAACCGTCTTTCAAGACTATCTCTAAAATCTGAAATCGGACAAAACTTCTATACAAAACAGTTAAGGTAAAACTACGCAAGGTGGGTTGCTTAAAACTCGATAAAAGATTGTTCAAATTCGTTAAGGCAAACAGAGCAATAAACATAGCAAGTTTATCCCTTTCCGGCCTCCACTAGAAGATTCTTTTGTAAAAGTATTGAAAAATATCTTAACTCCATAAAACGTAAACGTGCATAAATACTTTAGTTGTCAGATTTTTGTTTACCTCATCAATGAGAAATAATCTAACTTCCTGAACAAATGATCTATTGTCCCTCCATTTCCTTGTCATGCTGTCCCATTTTTCCTGAATGAAAAGTTTGATTGCAGTGGATTAATTTCTGTCTGCCTTTTTAAAAAGTGAATGCGAGTGATACTGTTTGGTTCTTTAGGTTAGTGATGAAAACCTAATTGTGGTAAACCAAAAATTAAAATACGCCTTAGAGACAAAATAAATTACATTTATTAACCAAAACAGGTTTCTACGTTAAAACTCACTGGTGTAGTCATGACAATATGTGTGTCTTGTATCTCAATGTAGTCTTCAAGCTCGCTGTCACCAGTGACTTCTTTGCACTTGAGGCCAAGGGGGCTAAACTTGACCTTCCAGTCATCATGCCGTTCGCTACATAGGGCTTTCATTGGTGCCACTTTATAGTAAAATGCTCCAATCAGTTTTAATTAAGAATAACTTAGTTCTGTAATTGCTGTAGTATTTTAAAGTTTAGTTCAATTAATTTTCTACACAAATCTGTTTACGGGTGTATATACAATACAGATAGCGAGGTACTATGTAATGCAGTTATACAAACAATGAAGGGGTGAAGTGGTTTTATCTAACCCATGCACCATCTCAACGATAATTACCGTGTGTAATATAAAAGCAAAAAAGGCAAAATATAAGATGAAAAGACAAGTGAATTAGTCAATGAACTACCATAGTAAAGATAACTTATTTTACAACTTTATATGAACGAACACTGAAGCGGCGCTCCATCTTGACACAAAGGTTTCGTAATAGGCGGGGAGGGAGTGCAAGGGGTAAAAAGGAAAGCAAATGCTTAGTGCTTGGGTCTAAATTAAGCAGAGGAAATTCAAAAAACAAGCAAATTATAATAAACATAATTATAGTAATCATAAAATATTTACATAATTTTGCGAGAAGTTGCTGGATGCCTTCTTTATTTACTATAATTCTAAACATAGATCGAGAAAACGTGAAGGTACTCAATGCACACGTCTTAATTAGTATTACTGATTACACAGTCCAACGTTGCTGTAAGCCGGCTATATGCTATATAAATTTTATTCCAAAACACGTTGAACGCCTTCTGATGGGGGATTGGACTGCCAGCAGTTTCAGTTATGCAAAAATTAAGAACAACAAGAAACGAAATTTGGTTTTAGCCATTTTTTAAAAAAAGTCAAAGTAATTGACTATGGAAGACAAATTAATTTCTAAACGGGGGAGCCTTATTCGGAAATTTAAAAAAGTGAAGAATTCAATTCCCAAACCAGTTTCCTGTGCTTCGATTGATCCGTGTTTGAGTAAGTATATTCTTGCATTTGCATAATCTTTACGTACTGTAGACAATTTTCATCCCGCCAATGTCTTTCCCTGCGGTCATCAACAGACGGATTATTGCCAACTCAAAAATAACTGTTTTTCCAGAACCAGTTGGAGCGCAAACCACAAGTGGCCGGTCTGTATACATCACCTGGTTGATAAGCATCCCAAATAAAACAGGCTAACAAAACATTTTTATCGTTACAAGTTATGTCCTGAATGGACCGACGACTAAAAACCAAACTTATACAGAAATTCAAGAAAGAAACGTCACATTTCAATTTGCATTTTGGTTTAACATACAAGTTTCGACGGAAACCGACTGCCTTCCTCAATATATATTAATGCAAGTGCGTAAAGTATAGGCAGTATACAGTATGAAGACTGGCTGAACAATGTAATTAAATAACAGTAAACTTAAAATAAAGATAATCCTATAAGAAAGAGAACTTAATGTTGAGGTGTTTAACTTGAGTACACGGTTTTTTTTTATAAGAACAGCTTTATAAAAATAATGAGGCCGAAAATTAAGAACAATTTAAGAACAAGCTCAGGTTGAGGCTGAAAGAAAGTGAAGATGTTTCTAGTTGAAACTGTACTGAATCTTGTAAAATCGTTAGGCTACAAAAAAGATTGACCTCTGTAGCCTGTGGGCGAGGACTGAAAGAAAGGACAAAATGCACAGTGGTCAGTAATCTTAGATAAATGTACAGAGATCTCCTCAAAATACAGACGATCAGCATTCTTTTCAGTGCCTTGTCTTTTTGTTTTGATTTCTCATCATTTCAAACAAATTAAAAACAAATTGAGCTAGGCTGAAGCAGCAAAAAATTAAGAACGATGAGCCTCGACAAAATTTACTGTTTCTTATAAAAAAAAGCGTGTATTGCATGAGTACACATCTATCCTAGAATAAAACAACTGTTAGCAAAAAATATAATGAAAGCAGGCATGGCGTACAGAATAAACTATATATAACATTAGAAAAATTATTACCTCATTAAAGACTCTTGATTGTACAATATTGAAATATGGAAAGTTTTTGAAAACCGATCGAAACTTTTCAGCTGAGAAATACTTTAAGGTAAAACTTTAAATTTATTTTAATTTAAACATGTTGTTTTAATTTTTGTAAAAACTTGGGTTATAAAATTTCATTGCTTCAATGATAATTTCCACTACGTTATTTTAATGAATTTTATCATAACTAGTATCGTATCACTGGACTTGCATGGTGGGCTGTTGTTAATCCAAAATTCTGATTGCATTACAGTACAATACAATACAATATAATATAATACTACAATATAATACAATACAATACAATACAATACAATACAATACAATACAATACAATAAACTTTATTTCACGAGGGTGACATATTA
>JANCMA020358899.1:0-11545 GCA_024336925.2 Zoanthus solanderi | reverse complement strand
TTCGACAGAAAAATGGCGTTGCATTGTGGGTATTTGTTTCCAGGAGTTGCTCGAATCGAAATTGGAACGCCTCTTAACCATTTCAATCTTATTCAGAAGCACTGAGAACAAGTGGCATACCTCAACTTTCTGACCGCAGGGAACTCATGACAAGAAAGTTGTTTGCTACCAGATTGGAACAGATTCCAATACCATTTAAGGCGTCAACGGAAATTTGCTCTCCCAAGAGCGAAAACTGATTGTTTTAAGAACTCATTTATCATTAACTGTAAATATTTTAAATTTTTTTGTCTTGTTTTTACGGTTTTTGACTTTTATTATAACCATATCTGCTCTTTAAAGTTTTATCCCAATTCAGCTATACAGCTGTAAAGTTTTTAACACTCAATAGAGTATATATCTTTATCTAATAGACTGGTTCACTTAATGAAGCAAAAAATATATACTTTATTAAACATTTAAAGCTCAAGGTAGTCGACATCCATATGAAAGTGATTTAAAAAACTTTACGTATCTTCGCAATTAAGAGCAGTCTCTCGAAAATCCTTAATAAGAAGCTTACGAAACCATCCATTGATGAAGTTCTGATAACAGTTCAAATTTTTTTAGGTTTTAAGTTGCTTTTCGGTGTAAAACTCTTGGAAAACAGATGTGTGACAACATCAATGCACATGATGGCCGGTCATAATTCCACGTCGACCCTTCCTCCTCGCTAAAAAATAGTTATAAAGGATATACATATGGGAAAAAAAGTTAAAGGAAAAAGAATTATAGAAGACATTTATAGCACTATATCAAAAGTTACAATGATTTCATACCTACAGTATGTTCTCAAGCTTTTCATAAGCTGAAGATGCTACAGAAAATACACAAAATTAGAATGGTAATATACCAAAACCCATTGTTTTTACCAAAAAGAGTACATTGACCATGTTTTAATGATCTTACTTGCAACAATTGTATTAGTATTACAAAGTAATTTTTTTGTATGTAAAGATCAAGACTTCATGACATGGAGACCACTGTAGTTTGGAAAAAGTTAATATCTGTACAACTTTGTAGCTGTTTTTATCCATTTTCTCACAATTTGTCCATGGTTGTATTCTCTTTAAAAGACATCGGGATGATCGCTGTGTTTTTTTTGGCAACATGGCACAAACATTACATCCATTTTGGAAGTATAAGTGCTTCAAATCAAGCCTTGGTAGATGTAGTACCAGTGTTTTTTTTCCTGGCATCCAGTACCGAGTTATTTCACAACTTTTTTCCTTGCTAGCTTTCAACAACTTGTTGGTAATTTAGCAACGTACCAAATATCATAATATGAGTAATTATCTTTCTGCATTCTCTAATCCATTTTACAATGCTCCGGTGTCTATCAGATATGAATACAGCAACTGGCAAAGCCATTTGAGAAAGAAAATCAAAGATTCGTTTAGATCCCTCCAGGTCTGTTTGCTGTTTCATCACCTGTTTCATTAGACTGATAGTCATGTGGACGTATAGTTGATCAAATACAGCTCTCTCATTAACTTTAGAAATAAATTGCAAATTGCTAACTAGTCGTAAGTTCGTATATTCTGCTGAATCTGCACCTACTTTCTTTAGTAACGGCTTCAAAATCGCTTTTTTCCAATCACTAGGAAAATATGAAGTAGAGAGAGAAATATTGACAATTCTCGTGATGACTGGAAAAAGAATGTCTAGAGAATTGCAAACCAGAGATGTTGGCATGGGCCCTAATATGCAGAACTTCTTTGCTTATTGCTGAATAAGATTATAGACTTCGCTCTCGCTTAGTGCTTTTAAAAAGAGTGCAGAATTCAGCTTGTATCCATCATTGGTTTGTCTTC
Source organism: Zoanthus solanderi (assembly GCA_024336925.2). NCBI lineage: Eukaryota > Metazoa > Cnidaria > Anthozoa > Zoantharia > Zoanthidae > Zoanthus > Zoanthus solanderi. The sequence continues at coordinate 9,692 of JANCMA020358899.1, read as the reverse complement.
TTGCATAAGATTATGGTCCACTGAGTTGACAGAAATGTTGGCGTGGATATTTGCACGTATATGTTCTACTTTGCTGACAAGAAATGAACTTATGTCATTTACAAGTGCACTTTAGTTGTGCTGCTCAGGAAATCGCAAATACATAATTCATGAACCATAAGATTATGGTTCACTCAAGTTGGCAGAAATGTTGGCGTGGATATTTGCACGTATATGTTCTACTTTGCTGACAAGACATGAACCGATGTCATTTACAAGTGCACTTTAGTCATGCTGCTCTCAGGAAAGCGCAGATCATGTTTTACAAATGAGATGGGTTAGTGCGCAAAGCCTGCAGGTGGAATAAAACCTTAACAATAACTTAACCTTAGCGGGTTGAATTACAGGCTGACTCTAGCTTCAGTATCCTTACGTCAGTAGCAAGGAGATGGCATGAAAGTATATTAAATAGCAAGGAGATCCAACTTTGGTCTTTTGGAAGCTTGAGTTGTTGAATCCACGTTGTAGGTGGGTGACACTTGTCCCATTCCGCATAGTTGACAAAATCTGGCGCATTCGTTGTTGGGATAATAGCAGGTGAGGCATATCCTTGTTGGACATTATACATGGGGATACCCTTGTCCGATTGGCTCTGCTGCTGAGCCAGATGTGTATGAGGTTCTGGTTCTTGTTCAGGTTGGGGTCGCCTTGTTTGGCGGTAGGACAACTTAAATGTTGTTAGGTGCGTGTTCCATTTCTACAAGTGACGAAGTGCTGTTCGAGCTTCGCTTAACCAACTGGCCATGAAGTGTTCTCTCAGTTTTATTCCAACATTCTGCATGGTTGCACTTGGAATAGCTAGGAAATAGGCTCGGGTTCCCAATACGAACATAAGTAATGGTAAAAGTACAATGCTTGTGTTTTTATTTAATTAGCAGTTGGAAATGAAGATTGTTTGAATATCTAAAAACATCAAAACATACATTAAATAAACTTATCTCCATAGTTTTTATCTATGAGACTAATCTGCAGAACTGAAGACAATGGAACCTGTGGAACCAGCAAAAATCACAATTATTGTTCCAAATACTTATTCCAAATACTTTTTAGATACTGTAAATAGCACAGCTGAACATTTTTATGTAATTTGCGCTTTGTAAATTCCGGTTATTATTATTAGTATTACTGCACTGTATAGCGTAGTAGTTGCATATTTTTGTTCAGGCAAGCAGTAATCCTTACCTTTGGTGAACAGCAATCGATTCGATCCATGAATCTTTTCACTACCGAGGTCCGAGAAGATAAAACCATCCATTACGAACCATTTCCAGAAGTGGACATAAAAAGTCTGCTCCATTCACTATAAAACAGCACTCGTTCTCCAAACTAAGTAAATATCTCTCGCTTTTTTAGGTTTTCTGTAGTTGATCGCTTACTTGTCTGCTCTTCCGCGCCTCCCGATTCAATTTTTGTAGAGTCCAGATCTTTTGGTTCACACGGCCAAAGACATCAAACTCGTCCCCAGGGTCTCTACGCGTCTGCATCTTTCCAAGATGGCGCCTGTGGCTCAGATTTTGTTTGCAGTGCTTTCACTAAGTTTTGAAGTAGGTGGCCAGAGTGAAAACTTAAGGCGGCATTGGATAAACTGTCTACAAACTAGCTGTATTAGTATTCAGGATAAGCAGCGGCTGAAATAGCCGATCATTTGAGTCTCATAGAGGTTACGAGTGTTAATTTAAATGGCCCATAGCCGTCCTCTAATGAAACCCCTGAAAATGATTTAAATACTATAATTTTAATTGCTTGTGGAGGCAAGACCGAAAGTAAGTTCTATCACATCTCTCTTTTTACACGGTGATAAAGGTTATTTTGTAATGCGATGTTTGGTCAAAAATAAGTTCGTAATTCGTAATTCTATCAAAAATCTCTTATCGATATCCGTTACAGCGTTCAAAATAAAACTGCGATTTGTTATGTGGGACCCCCCTTTACAACTCTGTTTTTATGGAACTGTGATATGAAATTCTCATAATTTATTAAACTGCCCCCACTTTCTCTCTTAATAAGCCCTCCCTGCTCTAAAGTGCTTGAAATAGGAAAGCACCCCCGGCGCTTAATAGAGAAAATACGGTACATCAAGTCATAATAAGCATTAATATCACAGAAGTGCAATCAGTCTTTTGAATGTGGGATGCAAAATCGAACAAACAACGGAAGCTTTCTTTCCATGCGTGCATTTCTAGGTGTTAACAGTAAGGCGTACCAGTCTTTCAGTCCAGACATCTTTCAGTCTTTCACCAAAGTAAAAAAAAAAAACAGGAGTTGTTGGCTCACGCAGGCTCATACAACGTTTGGTGTCATGTTTTTATTTTCAGTTACAGATGCAGTAAAGATATGAAACATGAAAAGTAGTTCAACTATGCATCTTCATACTCTCACCTCAATGCCCAGATTTTATAACAAAACAGTTCTGGACATAATTATTGATGGCAGCAACATTTTCATATAAATGTGAACAGGATGTAATCATATAGAACAACTCTGTGAGTGCAAAACATTGCACTTTGCTACAAAGGTCAACGCTGATATCCTCTTTGTGAACAAAACTGATTTTATATTATAGCAACTGGTTACAATTCTATCACATCTCTCTTTTTACAGGGTGATAAATGTATGGACACCTTCAAAAAATGTAAGTTGAAACTCTTGAGTGTAAAATAGTTGTTTTTCAGATTTTTATAAAGGAGACGTACTTATAGTGTATTTTGCAAGTGTTTATAATCTACATTTTTGGGAATAGAATACCTACATGTACTGTATGCAAAGACTGCCATTCATTTAACAATCATGGTGCACAAAATATCCATTTTAATTATATTAAGGGTTGGTTTGGTCTGTACTTCAAAAAATAAACTTTTGGACTACAGTAAAACAAACAGAACTGGCTAGCAAAATGTGAACCATAAAGTAGTATGCAGTCTAACGTTTTGCCATTTATCAGTGCAACATTACGAACAACGTTGCCTTAATCAAAGTTAAGAATACAGTAGCAACAATTTACTGTAATCCAAAAACTTGCAGTATGCAAACACAAGTGAGTAAAAGAGCCATGCAACACTTCAATGAAAGCTTCCCTCACAGCTGAAGCAAGTATATAGAAGCCTTTCAGAGAGTTTGACCCACTGAAATTCAACGTGTTCATCCTGACAATTAAACCACATGTAGACTAAGTAAATTTTAAATATATTGTTGCATTAAAAGAAGAAAATATGCAGCACTTGGTCAAGTCACTATGCATAACTGTTATTCTTTATCTGTGAAACTGTAAAATGATTTACGTCAGTGTAGCTGTTAAGCATAACTCATTACGAAAAATATCAATGGCCAAATTTATATTAGAGATGAGTATAAGTCACTAGGATATGTAAAACTGGTCATCAACGTAGAAAAGATTTTAGTTTAGATCATTTTAGTGCTAGCTTTCATGAATGATGGAGCCGTAACCAATGAACAGTAACTGATGAACAGTAACTGTTTTGCTATTTTTTTCAGCGGCATTATAGCTATGTCTGTTTTGATATCTATTTAAGACGACATAAAACTCAACAAAAACAACAACAATCTTTATTTCTTAGAAAACAAGTTACAAGTACGACACCACCTGCAAATAGCGAAGCTAGTCAAGGCAGGCGGTGAGTGGACGCATCATTAGAAAATTTACACTTTAAATGCAAAGGAAATAGGTCATAAATATACAAACATGAAAAAGAAAAGAATAAAATAAATAATTGATTGCGCAGTCATTTATAGGATTTGTTTTTTAAAATCTAATATAATTAAGTTTAGGTAACTATAACTATCCTGAGTTTTAAGTTTATCAAATAAAGTTGTGTGAACGTTTTTCTTGAAAATGTTCTTTAGCAGATTTCGGATATTATCAGGTATACAGTTCCATATTTTTGCTCCAAGAACAGAAAATGATTTTTTTTGTTGATTTAGTCAGGCATAGTTAATGAAATAGTTAGCAGAAGAGGATGAACGAGTGTTATATGAATGGATTTGTTGAGTAGGAGTAAAGAGATATGAAATGTTATTGGGAGCAGTATTATTAGAAATATTAAACATTAATGTCGAAGAAAGCTTAAAGTACAGCATTGTTATAGGCATTTAGATTGGACAAAATAAGAAACAGCGTGGTAACGGACAGGTGCGAAATTAATTTAGCGTACAGCTCTCTTTTGAGAAATAAGACGTTTATCCAAATGAGTTTTTCCTGACTGACTGGCCCCAGGCAACGAGGCCATAGGAAATATATGGGATTAAGGAGTTATAGATATTGAACATTGTCTTGATTTGAATAAAATTCCAATAATTTTACTAATTTTTAATGCAACATAGTTTATATGCTGTTTCCAAGAAAAATGGTTGTCAATCACGATCCCCAGATATTTAACATATTCTTTGCGTTCAAGGTTAATTATTTTTTATACGATTATCATAAATTTTGATATTAACATCGTGGTTCAACCGCTTCTGAAATAGGGGAAAAATTATAAAATTAGTTTTCTTGACTTTCAGTTTATTTACAGTTAGCCAATCTACAACTTTCAGTGATTCGGCATTTATTACAGCTTCAAGAGATGTTAAATTTTTGTCTGCATACAAAAAATTAGTGTCATCCGCAAATAAGTGGAAATTCAGTTTGTCTGATGCATTGTAGACGTCATTTACCTAGATAAGGAACAGCAAAGGCCCTAACACTCTCCTGAGGGACACAGCATAAGGTATTCTGCTTTTCAGATACGTGCAAGGCTATTTGGAATGTCTAAACTCGGTTTTTCAAGTAAGAGGAGAACCAGTCATTAAAAATTCCACGAATTCCATAGTGAAAGAGCTTCTGTAGAAGAATAGGGTGATCAACAGTGTCGAATGCTTTTTGTACGTCAATAAAGACACCATAGGAGAACATACCCTTGTCCAAGTAGGATTGAATTTTGTTGACAGTGGCCAAGATGGCATGGTCGGTCGACCGATGCTCACTGAAGCCATATTGTGACTCATTAAAAATATCACATTTATTAAGATGTCACATTATTTTTGATGACCATTTTCCCTTCTTTGTTTATAACACAGATTACAGTTGATGAAGGACCAAGCAGGGCGTTGGAGTTCAGTCTTCGTACATGCATGTAAAATGCCAACATTAAAGGATGCTGCACTAACTGCCAACAGCAAGAGTTGGTTAGAGACTAACTGTCAAAGAGTTAGTGCCTCGAAAATATGGCACTAACAGTATCCAAACTGTCTGATAGTAAAGTTAGTTTCCTTACTAGTATACATTAAATTCAAACTGCCCCTGAAAGTCAGTAGCTTGTACCAGGTTTATCTGGGTTACCGGTCCCAGCTGCAGAAGTTGTGGGTTGAAATAGTTTTAAATGTCTAGCAGCTATGCGTTTCATATGGTTGTCGTAATAATGATTCACCTTACTAGATATCTTTAGCGGTCCTGTACGGTCTGGTTAATAGTCTCTTTCCTTATGCTGAATGATGATTCCAGTGATTGGTGGACGCATTGGGTCACAGAACTGCGTCATCCTTTCCATTTCTTTATTCTTCTTGTCAATGCAACAATTACAAAGGGGTTGCTGTTGTGCCACCAATATCTGTAGCTGAAGGAGGTGGCAGATACCACATTCTTGGTGGTGGAGTAGTAGCCATTGAGAAGGGTCCAGTAAAGGGCATTCTAGGCGGTGCAGTTGGTATGAAAAAGGGTCTAGCGTGCCGCATTTTGGGTATTGGCATGGAAAGTAGTACATCACAGTCATTTTAAGCCACTTTTTGTTTTTACCATCAATACTAATACTCAGAGACGCAGATTTTCCTTTGGGCCTAGCACTAATGTTCCCCATCCCCCCAGTCCAAGGTCCATAACAAGAGAATCCGGCAAAGATTTAAGACCCAACTGCGTTTTACTTAATAAGACAATATCATCAGCATACGCCAGACAATTAATGATGGAACCATTTAGTGAGACGCCTAATATTGGATCTAGGGCTGAAATGGCCCAACCAATAACAGCATTAAAAATGAGTGGAGACAACGGATCACCCTGTTTGATACCACGCCCAACCTTGATCGTTTCACTGCATGCTCCGTTATATTGGAAGATAGTAACCGAACGACTGTATAATTCCTTAACATAGTTGACAATGGGGAATGGAATCCCCAATCTCTTCAGAGCCAATAACATAGTTTCGTGGCTGACAGAATGGAACGCCTTCTTAACATCAACAAATACCATATTGATCGGCTTAAGATTAGATTTCGCCTCATCAATAATTGCCCTTAAAGTCCAAACATGTTGGGCAATTCCGTCACCTTCAAGAAACCCTTTTTGGGAGCTATGAAGTATTAAAGTAGCTTCCCAACGTTTAGCCATAATCTTATGGTATAATCGGATTATTACAGAAGCAATAGTCTGCGGGCGGTGTTCAAGAGAAGTTGGATCATCTACTTTGGGGATAAAAATGGTTCTTCCAACACACATCTCAGATGGCTGTGTACCCACCAATAGCCACAGATTAAAATGACTTGCCGATTCAATGGCAGGTATAGCATTAAGTTCTTTTATAGTAATCGTGTAGGGTCCAAAAGAAGAGTCTTTCGTATTTCTTATAGAATGAATTTCCTCGATAGTAATGGGTTTGAGAAGGCACCAATGAGTGTCTTGATTTTGGGAAGGTGTTCCATTATCGGGTAGAGATTTGGACGTAAAAATCTCCTTCCACGCATCGATCATATCAAACATAGATAACTTAGGAGATTCTTTACCCTTTTCCCATGTGCCCTCTAATAGCTGTTCTGCAGCTACAGACTTATTCTTAGCATACAGATTCTGCATTTTCCTATAGAAAAACCGCCTTCTCCGCCTGCCAGCAGTGGGTATAGAGTCGTTATGAGGTTGTCTTTTCTTTTTGGATTTTTTATTATTTAGACCGTTCGCGTTCAACCAGGCACTATATTCACTATCAATCAGTTTGCGAGTGTTCTCATCAGGCTCACCAGGAATTAATTTCTCAAAGGCAGAGGTGTTATAAATGTGAGAAATATGAATTGCATCAAGTACTGTTATAGCCCAATCGGGGATGATTTGTTCTGATTCATAGGGCAATGCCCGATCTTTATTAGATGGGTCAGATTGAGATGATACGCTGCTACCATTTATTTCAGTTTGTACGTTATTAGTTAATAAGGTAATTTCATTGATTATATCTTTATATTTAGATTGTTTTCGTAATCTTTTAAATACCTCAGTTGATCTTGAGGGAAAGTTAGTATTTATAGCTGAGTTGATAGTGCCTTTATATCCCTCCTCCCGCAATCTTAATTCCCATCTAGCAACCAGGGTCATTTCCTCTATCGACCATCTAGCTTTCACCCTTGCCACTGGTGTGCAAGGTATATGATAGGCTTCAGCATGAGCCCGTCTCCTCTGGATAAATTTACTGGCTTTTTATCCAAAGGTTCTTAGACATTCTGGACATTTATTAGAATTAGACGTTTCATTATTAGACTCGGGTATTTCATTTATAGGAGTAACAGACTGAATATTTACATGATTAGCAGACTGAGTGTTGTTATCTTTTCTTTTATGACTCCTTAGATGACTAGAGAGTCACCTTTGTTCTTAGCAACAAACCCACATATATCGCAAGTAAGTGTCATGTTTATTCACTGATTGCCTCAAAAGAAGGTATTGCACTATACAGTTCAGCGGAACTGTATTATTTAAAAGATAAGTGATTCAAAGTGCAATTTAAAATCTCCGACTCGGAGTGCAGTGGATTTAGCTTCACTGAAAAGATATTAAAATTCAGCTACTGACGGCGGGAACCATGAGAAGGTACCACTGCCGTAACTATGACTCAGGTAAAATGTCGTGAAGATTATCAATTAAAATTTATGACTGAGGTAGAATGAGGTGAATATTATCATTTAAAATTGAGATGCATAATTATTCGCTCAGAAGAGATTCCGATGAAAACAACCGAGAGTCATATTTACTTCCGGCAGTTATTTTGAAATACCCAGTGTGCAGATGGAACTCTTGGCGATTCCTATTGACGCTGGAGCTACTTGTGTTGGCATCTTTTTTGGTTGTCCGCGAGCTATCTTTGTCCCTGCTGCCCATCTCTTAACATAAGCTGTATTTATTTATTTAGGTTCGGCACTCATACGTATAACATGATAATAAAATGTGGAGTCAAAAATCGAAACAATGGATCCTCATTTGAAACGCCACAGTCTCTCCCAACGAGAACTCAATCCAATCATATTAGTATTTAAGGATTAGAAAATGATGTGAGTGGTTTGTTTACAAATACATCCACTCACTGGCGGCACAATGAACGAGAATTTTGAATGATGCACGAAGCGAACTGCAACTAACTAACCCTTTTCATATTGTAGTGAAGCAAATCATGACTCTTGAGATGAAAATTCGCACGGTATTTTTGAAATAACATTTAATTTAAGGAACAACGAGTGAATAAGTTTATCACAGTATTATGGAAATAAACCTTATACCAATTAAATTTTATACGTGAAGAGAAAGATTCTAATTGATTATATTAATGTCTAGTTATAAGATCTAAACACTTTTTTTATAAGAATCATACTTTTTTCCCGAGCCTCGTGGTTCTTAAAATTTTGAGCCTTATATAATTCTTAGATAATTCTTAAATGATAGTTTCATAATAAAACCAGAGTGGTCGAGTGATCAAGCCTCAGTATGATTCTTGAAAAATTCTTAAAATTTCCGAAATTTGAGCCTCATGATTCTTATAAACTGGATTCTTATAAAAAAAAAAAAGTGTGTACAAATTGTAAAAAGTACGCAATTACATTGGTAATTTTTGTAAACTAAAGTGTCACACAAAAATACTTAAACTCGGCTAGGTCATGACAAAAGGTCATAGTCTTAGAGTAAACTTTCTCGTAGAACCATTCTCTTTGTGTAAACTGTAGAGCTGATAAACTAATAGTTTGACCAGTTGCCTAAGAAACAACGCATAACTAGTGCAACAGATCCTCTCCAAACAAGATCCCCACTAGAGAAAATTGTCAGAAAGCTCTCAAAAACTTGTTCAAAACTTACGTAGGGTGGCCACGGTTGGAAGCGCAAGACTGTAACATTACAATGTTCAACCTGAGTTCACTGCATTGCATGGCGCGATACATGATTCACGAACTTCAACCAAGAGTTTGAACAAATAGGAATCTTTAAATTAAATAAGAACATAATATGGCATAGTTCAAATAGAATAAAATATAAATCACAAAAAAGCTGTATTTAAAGAAAGATTAAAAAATAGAACTTTTAAAAACTAATGTATCGATCAATTTGAAACTTCAACATGCCCCCCGGGCATTTGAACATTTGAAATTGCTGTTGGTCAAATGCCCGGTCCACGGGACAAGATCGCTGGTCAAATGCCCGGCTAGATGGAAAGAGTTTAGTTCAGATGTCCCGCTCCCGGGACAAGAATAAAATGGGTTTTTGCTGATATTTTATTTTAATTTAACGGCTGTAATTTTTTTCACTCATAAGACAGTTTTGAAATGTGTACTAAATATTCAAAGTAGCGCTGAATATTAAACTTTAACATAATACACAGCTCACTGAACAGCTGAACTTTTATGCTGTATGTATA
>JANCMA020358790.1:0-11546 GCA_024336925.2 Zoanthus solanderi | reverse complement strand
CAAATGTCATATTTTGTATGTGTTATATAAGGAGAAATTGGTTGTTGATAACTGACTGGCACTGAAAGGGTTAAAAAGACAAATTTAATAAGAAAACTAAAAGACAACAAAATCTGAAGATGGCCGTCGGATGACAGCCGAAATATTAAAATTAAAAGTCAACATCAATGAATGGAATCGCTTCTCGTTTTAACTTTTACTTTTATTATACAATTGTATGCCCGAATTAATATATTTAAAAGACAACTTGCTGGCGTCCTATACAAATTTAAAAAAACTGAAATCTCAGGCCTAGTTTAAAATATATAGTTCACACATTTTTCTTTAATATCATTAAAAATATCCATCGATTAATATGTAAATAATTAATTCATAATTCATAATTTCTTTCTTTCTAGTTTTTCTTTGTGTGTGCATGTGTATTGATTTATAATTGTAATTATATCCTATTCCTTTTTCCTCTTCTTCTTTCTTATGACACATGAAAAAATGATATAAATTATATTCAGCCAACTGTCTAGGTTAATCTCTGGTTATTACATTTGGCTGGGTACCTACTATTTTGTTCTTTATATTCTGTTCTTTTTCTGCATGTTCTATATTCTGTTCTTATATATATATATATAGAATTAAAAACGGCCGAATAATTCAAATCGATGATTTTCTTTTCTAGTTTTTCGAGTTTTCTGATGTCTTTTCTTGTGTTCTCATAACAAAGATACAAATAATGTGAAAACGAATGTAAAAAAAAAAATGAAAATTGTATTAACTCATTTTATAAAATAACAACAATTTCAGTTTTCTCTACGTGACCTGTTGTCAAAGTTGTTACCAACTCAGTCACATTTTGTAAGGTGAGTTTGTAACCCTTTTTGCTGTTGTACAATTTAAACCGATTCAACAAGGTTCATTCATAGAGTAATAATTTATATTGTTTTTAGCTAATCACATAAAATTACCTCAAGTTTGTATGACACGTATTTGTTGCACTTTGACAGGATATTTTCCCGCCATTAGGGGGAGAGCGCGCGTGCTTACTTTGCTTTACGGTTTTAGTATGTCATGTTTTTTAAATTCTAACATTCCTAGCGGGACTAATTTAAGTGACATGTTTTTTGAATAAACAATTCGAATTCAATGGTATATTTTATTAAAATCTGACGATTTTTATGTATGGGTTATTTGGGATCCATGTTGAAAAATGAGTTTAACTTGCTTGAAACAATATATATGGCAACGTTGCAGTTCTGAGCTGCCTTTGCTGAAATAAATCTTCGCTTTTTTTCATCATTTGCTTGCGAGCATTGCTTGCATTTGATTCATCTTAACTATACTAAAATAGTTGTGAAGTCAAGGAGAAGCCCTTAAAAACAGGAAAATGTCTTTGTAAATTATATTATTTTGAGATTCTTAAGGTGTATGAATCGTTTGACTTCATGCAGTCAAGTTACTGCATCATGATTGATTCCTGAGATTAGCAGCAGCGGGTAACCTGTTCTTGGCGGGAGATCTAATACGCATGCTTATTGGTGCAATCTGGATCGGAAAAACATCCTGATTTATTGTTGGATTCATTGTTTAGATGTATTCGTCCCAATGACCAAATGCTTCCTCACATGTTTGACCAAGAGAAAGTGTTGCTTCAGCTTCGCTACACTGGTGTCCTGGAGACTACGAGAATACGACGTCAGGTACGGTTTAGGTTTTAAGGTTGTTTAAATATAATATTTAAACAAGAGGATTTCATCGATATTTTAATTTGTACATCCTTTTTGACCGAATAGTAGGCTTATACTAAAACAATTAGACCTCTCGGCCTTATAAACTATGAGTTTGAATAGTCCATGAGGCCTACGGCCTCATGGGCTATTGACTCGTAGTCCATTCGTCCTCGAGGTCTAATTGTTAATTATCCATTTTCAATTACAAAACTTTCTATCCGCATCATGCACTCAAGTAATGCTAGGATATAAAGGTTGATAAACCAAAGTTCGTCAACCTTCCTCTTAAATGTTCACGGCAATCGACATCATTTTATCACCTTCTAAATAAACATATAGTTCCTAGTCATCAAAGTTTTACACTTTTTTAGGGCTACTCAGAAAGAATTGAGTTCAAGGATTTTATATCAAGGTGAGCTTTTTGCTTAATTAACTAACAACTTCAAAGGAATCAATAATTACGTTAATTTAATACAGTAAAGATCAAAAGAAATGCGATCGCCTCTTCGTATTTACTAGTAGTAGCTATCGCTAAGTGCCAACGAGCAAGACAAAAACTTAATAAATTTTGAAGACTTTTTGAAAGCTCGTAAATTTGTGTCACAACGACATAAGTTACGGTTAAAAATTTAAAAAATATAAAATGTTTTCTGGTTAAAATTTTACTAATTATAAGCTTTCCACTGTTCTACTATAGCCCTCATCAGATAAAAATGAAATAAAAAAGTCGCTGATATAAATATAAGAAATGAGATGAGATAAAGATTATAAATACAGCTCACAAATGAACGCGAAAGGAACGCTTTGTTTTCTTTACCTCAAAGAACTTTCCACAGAAATCAACACGATTCCGCTACATGACTGCAGTTTACCAAGCCCAAAGTTGGAAGGTTATCAGAACAAATAAACCTCACAAAAGAACACGAAAGAACGTTTTGATTCCTTAACATAAAAACACAACTCCACCACACTACTCCAATATGCCGAGGAACCACGTCGCCTAACGCTACATACATCTTTAGCGCAATGTAATTGGCTGCAGTTTAGATGCATTTCTTAGCGCACCTCCGATTGCCTAAATGATCCTTACACTACATCGCCTGAATACTATCTCGTACGGCTCTATAATGCTGCCGCCTCGCCAGCCTGGTGTCTTCGCTCGGCTGGCTCGTTGGCAATTAGCTTCATATAATTTATGTCAGAGACATACTAACTTGCGCATATATTCTACGAGTTTACAAAAACAAATGATCGCTTCATAATATATGGTGGATACGTAAAAAGGCATAGTTTTAGACAAAATTTAAGGCAAAAATATTATTCGATAAATTTATTATGCACCTGCTACCTTTAACCTTCACCGGCATTTTGTCCCGCATTAGTTTCACTTCTCATTTTACTTAGCTTGCAAAGGTTGTCTTAACAAGCCTTCTGAAAAAGAAGTAAAATGGGTTGAAGATGAAGTAGATACGCCTGGAAGAATTGATAGTCAGATACCTATACCTTCAGATAGATACCTTCAGATAGTTAAATACCTTGATTGAATATTTGGCAAATTGTTTCTGATGTCATTGTTGACAATCTGTTTCATAGCACAGTGAATAAAGACACATGAATAAGATTTGAATAAAAAAGTCGAGAAAGCTGTTAAAGTAAACAAATTTATGAAAAGTTTTAAGTATATACAAGCAATTTCCATGAAGATATCGTCGTTCCAGAACACTTAAAACATCAGCACCCAATTGTTCATCAGAGGTTGGTTAACTTTATCCCTAGGTTAAGCAAGATTTTAAGCCGGCATTTTTTTTTTTCAGGTAAAGGTTTACGGTTCTTATAAAAATACAGTTCAGATTTTCTATGAGGGAAAAAATTGTTAATCCCAAAATTGCATCTAAAATCCAAGAGCACGGGGTTAAAATTTAACTCTGGTTAATGCTATACGGCTTTTGAACAACAGGCCCCTGGAAGGCAGTTATGAGCTATACGTTCAATATTTGCCATGTTCTAAATGAGGAGAGAACTGGGTTGGAGTTGGGACCGCAAAGTATCTATGGATTGATTGGATGGACAGCCGGTTCGTAAACAATATGGCAATTTAATTTGGCAATATGGCGCCTCTGTTCATCCAATCAATCCATAGATGCTTTGCGGTCCCAACTCGAACCCAGTTCTCTCCTCGTTTAGAGCAAGGCAAATTCGGAAAGAGTGTTGGGTAATCCTTTTAGATACCGAGATACGAAAGCTCATGGAGGAAATCAGTAAAAAACATTTGCCTATCGACCTTCTGCTCAGGTTCGTAAAACAACTGAGAGAAGATAATATTTGTTCAGATATGAAAATGGTTAGACCTTCTCGAATGACCACAGGTCCATTCATGAATCTGTTGCATGACTCTTACTGGGCAACGTAAAGTAATCTACTTGACTTATTAAAAAACATGGGGTTTGAAACAAGGATAGTGTTTATTTACCTCATCTTCAAAGAATCTGCTGCACTCAGTAACACCCCGTTGACTAAATACTGGCCACCTTTGGCGGAGATTAACATAAATCAGTAAAGTCAAATTAAAGTTCCCGAGCTTTCTTCTTTTCTGCGTTGTGTTATTCAACCAAGTCGAAACCTTAATCACCTCTAGGTACAAAGTTATTGGCTTTCCGCTTCACCAGAAGGTGTGGCCCGATGCTGAGGGTTGCCACAAAATCTTGCGTGCCGCTAAAGTAAATAACTGGTTGATGGGACGGACAAAGGTGTTTCTTAAGTATTACCACGTGGAAACACTTGCTAAGCTCTTGGAGGATTATCGACGATTTGTTATCACCGCACAGAGAGGTAAGTGTGCAGTTTTGCGGCTCAAAAGCTAATAATTAACAACTATCCCCAAAGTGGAGGTGATGTAGAAAATTAATTACAATGAAAATATGATTAATTACAATAAAAATAAGATTTGTAAGAATATGTTTTTAACTTTTTTCTTAAAACTATTTAAATTATTAGCATTTCTGATATCCAGCGGGAGGTTGTTCCATAAAGCAGGTGCAGTAGTAGTAAAGGCGTGTTTTCCAAAGCTCTCAAGCCGTATTTAGGGCGGCGGTGGAGGTTTTTGGGTGCAGATCTAAGACAACGAACAGGCTTATAGGTTTTCAGAACTTCCTTGATGTCGACAGGAGCATAGCCGTGGAGAGCTTTATAAGTAATAAGGATAAGTCTAAGGATGGTGTCGGCTGATAAGGAGAGGATAACATGATCAGTTCAGATTTGATTCAGTTAACTGTGACGGTAATTAAAAAAAAATTCTTTCGAAGAAAAGTAAAAAATATTTCAAAGAAGCTAAATCCTTTACTAACCAAGTGACCCATGGAGCAGGCGCTTATCTTCGGTTTCTGCATGTAGTATTAAGCAGTCAATTTATTTACGCCTCAGTGAGTGAACATTTGCATATTGTGACTCCCAATAAGAGACTTTTTTTAAGCATCGCGTATCCACGACTAAAACAATACCGTTCAGCTTTGTAATACTAAAACTAATATACAAACAAAATGGAGGCATGTATTGAGATTATTACATGTTAAGTGCTTGATGTCGTTTTTGTTCACGAGTGTTTTGTATCATATCACTCACTCGCTCGCTGACTTGTTCTTTGATGATGTGATATAAAAAAACGAGTGAATAAAAACGATATCAAGCTATTAACATTTTATAGTTTGTTTATTACACAATTTAGGGTATAGATGCAACAACATGCAAAATCGAAAACACAATATATTACCAATGTCTAAAGGATCAAATTTCAAAGTTAATTTCAAGAAACTTAAATAATTTGAATTAGAAAGCACAATGTAAGCACTATTTGATACAGAATTTTAATTTAAAAATTGAAAAAACAGCATACATCGCAAAGAGGATGGTTCGTAATCCTTTCCGTCTTGTTTTCTTGCGCTGACAAGAATTTCTTGCAACAGAGAAACTATCCAGCATCTTTGGAGTGAATTTTCAGGCTGATTTTTCCCGCCTTTTTGCCTTCAACAAAAGAATTCAACAAAGCTATGTCTTGTTTTGTTTTTCTTGATGTGTTTTATTCTCATTTTAGTCTAAAAATCCGGAAATATCGTCCCTCGAAAAACTAAAAACTGCGACGAAGTCAAAAATTGTTTGAGAAAAAAAAGGCGGGAGGCGTACGTCGCCAAACTCGTGATACATGACTACAAGCTATGTAATTGGCTGAAAGTTTTTCCATCGGATCACTTCACTACTGGACCATTTTACCGTGAAGTGATATCATATCACTTCACTGATGTGGTTTTTCTTCACGGCTTTATCACACGGATATTTATCCTAAATGTGTAATAAAATTTGTTAAAATATACGCGCACTTAGCCCTTTGGGATAGATATGTAACAAGACGAGAGTCGCGCAAGCTAGGTTAGGCTACTGAGCCAGAGCACGTGATTGCTAATGACATTTTACACTGAGTAAAATTAGATTTTGATTAATCATTTGATACTTTTTATAATATTTAGAGAATATAACGGGAATAGTGACAAGATATCAGTTTCCATAAAAGGCATCAGCTTGTTAACAGGTTCTTGGGTTTTGACTTTCAGTTGTGCGCGGCTGGCTAGCTCGACGCCATTACTACGAAATAAAAAAGAAACGATTAAGCCGCATTATCACAGCTCAGAAAGGTAAATTATGGAACGCTATTGAGGTTTATGAACAAAGAGTTCCTAATCTAGAACTTAGTGCTGTAGTAAAACGCTAGACTCGCTTTTGAACTTATAACAAGTTTATTAACTCAGTTCTAACAGCCAACAACTTCTAGCAAAACACACGAAACTTCTAATAAAGCACACGGACGTATACTGACGAGGTGGCCCGGGTTCTAGGGGCTTCTAAGGGAGGAAGGGTAGGACATATTACAACAGTGCATTGTTATGAAAGAAATTGTAGAGCAGCAACGATATAAACGGATCATATCGGAAACGTGGGCTTTCTTTCTAATTTTCGAAAAAAAAATGAAAATAAAGAAAATAACCCGAAATACCGACGCTTTGCGAGTAGGGACCGAGTTATAAAAGCGAATTGTACTCTCCTCATTTTTAGAATTTTTGGGGTTTGTCTAAGGCCGTGAAAATCCCAAATACCCGTGGGAAAGACTTGGAATTTTCTAAATCCTATTCTGGGAAATTCCGGAAAATTATGTTAAAAACATATATGAAAATGATTTTAAAAATACTATTTGTTTACCGAAAACTGTCTGCAGTACCTAAAATTACGAAAAAGTCAACAACTTTGTTCCTTCATTTTGGTGAAAAAAAACACATGAACTCTATCATATCATCTGATCAGTTTTGTAAAGGTGTTCTGAAAACACTTTTCTTCGGAAAAAAAACAGAAAAATACTATCAAGAATCCCGTTTAAATGCTGAAGGTTTATTAACCTTAGTCCAGCATAATTATGGGAAAATTGGCCACTTCATCCTCGAGAAGACGGGGGAATTTCCTGTTTTAATCTGTTTTTTGTTTGTTTTCGCAGTTGTGCGAGGATTTTTGGCTCGAAGGCGATACAAAGAGGAACTAAGAGTCGCCAATTATAAAGCGACTATAATCCAGCGAGGTAGACAATTCTATACAGTCTTAAAACATTAAGAATATTCGTGCACAGCCGGTTAGCTTGTCTGACTATATATAACTATGACCATAAACATAAAAACTTTGAATGCTGTCCTTTGATTAAGACACTTATCCTTTTTCTTTAAGCCAGCTCAATTGAGTACCTACAGCATACTAACCTGTAATAGTGTCACGTCAGTACCTACAGCATACTAACCTGTAATAGTGTCACGTCAGTACCTACAGCATACTCACCTGCAATAATGTCACGTCAGTACCTACAGCATACTAACCTGCAATAGTGTCACGTTAGTACCTACAGCATACTAACCTGTAATAGTGTCACGTCAGTACCTACAGCATACTAACCTGCAATAGTGTCACGTCAGTACCTACAGCATACTAACCTGCAATAGTGTCACGTTAGTACCTACAGCATACTAACCTGCAATAGTGTCACGTTAGTACCTTCAGCATACTCACCTGCATAGTTTGTGAGAATTTTCGAGCAGATGAAAACCCTTGACTGCGTCTCGGGTTTTCACTGATCTGCTCTCGACTTCTCCCAAACGTTCGCCTAGGTTTTCACCAGGCACGGAGAATATGTTCTATTTCTTAAGTGAAAGCGCAATGGTTGTTGGATGTAGCTGTAATAATAAACGTGAAGTAAATATAGCACAAACGTGCTAGTAGCTACTAGTCCTTGAAGCCACTAAAATGGGCACTATGGCCACATTGGTAACGTGCATTACTCCTTAAATCTATCATAGAAATAGTGATGCTGAATGCTAGCAGTCATGGACAGCTATTTCGGCCTTTTTACGCCATATCAACATGGCATAACTAGCAAACAGGCTCAGGTTCCCACAGAACATAAGTAGCTAAGTAGCAGTGAGAGCGCAATGCTTTTGGGATGTGGCTAGAATGATAAACGTCAAGTATAGATGACAAATAACCTGCTAGTAGCTAACATGAAGCCACTAAAATGGGCATTATGGCCACGTCTCTTTGTAACTAGAAGGATTAGACGTTACTAGCTGCGTTAGCTAGGCTAACATACAGTTATTTCGTATTTTCTACTGTGATAAAACTCGCAAAAAATGCACGTGAACAACCACTGCTTTTTTTGTCAACTTTATGGAGAGTTAGTAATAGGCGTATCAAAGAAAAAAAGAAAAATCATTAGGGGATATTGCGGAAGCTTAGATTATAAAAAATGAATCTTATTAAATCCGCAGATGCACTGAGTTAGTTTTCTCAAAATTTACCAATATTATACAATTAATGACTGCTCACGAGGGAAACAAAACAAATATTTCCCGAGGGAGCAGTCATTAAGTGTTTTATTATATAGCATAAACAAATTAAACCACAATTATCCACTCTCAAACGTGAAGCGCGAAACGTAATTTTTGAGAAGTTGACCATCTGGGTAGTATTTGATTTGAACTCATCGACGTGACCTCGATTTAGACAATGAGAACGCGCATTCGAGTTGAAAACGCACTAGCTATAGAACAAAAACTCTTCTTACATTGTAGCTTACCGTCGTCGAATGTACGCCAAAAGGCATAAACAGGAAAGATGGCAAAGAGTGAAGAGCGTCGTAAAACTCCAGTCTAGTAAGTTTAAATATGTAAGACATCATACTCAATTGTATGACACAGAACAGGAAGATTTCAAGTTAAAAAAGAGGTCGCTTTCACTTTCTTAGTTACGTTTTTATTTCCCGTTAAGCCTGGATTTTTAGTCTTTTGTTGCGTAATTACATACAGGGTTGCCACGGTCCTAGAAATGGGGGAAACGATTTCGAGGTCCTGAAAAGTCCTTGAATTTGGGTTGTGGTCCGTGAAAATACTGGAATCGGCATAAAAATTCCTTTCTCTATTTCAAAAAATAATAACTCAACCCTTCAGTAAATTCATTTAAGCGTTTTCTTACGGCTCTTGTTTTCATCCTATCGCGGAAGGCGGAATCATTGCTGTCACAGACCGCATCTCTCCGTCTACAGACCGCTAGAGTATGGTTAGTATTACAAATGTGAACTTTGTTTAAGCCCTCCGCTAACCCACTGACATCACTTGAGGCATTTCGGTAAATATTTGATGGTATCAGGTGCTCTTCCTGAAAACTTTTACTGTTTGATAACTGGTGTGAGCCAATTTCTATCTTTGAAACGCATCCTTCTTTTTGTGAAATTGTTTGAACATCAATATGTGAATTTAAACTCCTGATTATTTTGCGGTTTATAGCTCCATCAAATGGATTTTCAATGCATTTTGGTTGTTCCGTTTTACGTACTCTATTTATCTTCTCCAGATGTTTTGGCATCTTACCTTTTTCAATTTCATGCTCATAATCAAAGCTCATACATTGGTTATTGCAACTGGACGATGAATGCTCTGACAGTTTTGTCAGACCTGGTTGGAACAAATCATTTACTATTTCTTGTGGCTGTTGCGAACTGCTAATAAACGTAGCTTCAGACAAAGGGGCATTTTTCAATATCTTCAATTGTGATTCTAGCCTGTTTCTCGTTGGGTTTAAAGGTGGCAGTAGACGAGGCTTTATAGATGGAGTCTGCAGTATGTCTTGATCGGTTTCGTTCAAACTATGGTAGGAAGTTTCATTAATGAGAGTTTTTGGTGAATGATGAAAGTTACTAATATGACTTTTTCCTCTGTATTGCTTCCTCGAGCTCTCACTTATAAAACAGTGAGATCGACAACTAGCATTTGTACTTACAATAGCTTGTGGATGCTTCGGATTGATATATGCCTCACTTTTCTGTCTAGGGCCAGGAAGATCACTCAATGTGCTTGAAGGAGATAAACTTTGTTGCTTTTTAACTTCGTACAATTTTAGTTGCTTGAAGTCGCGTTTCCTGATTTCTATAGGAACACAGTTGACTTTGGGGTACGTATTGAGATCTGAATCATCATATAATTGTGTCGTCGTTCTGGAGGAGATTAACAGGGACTTTTTACGATCGCTTTGATAAACAAGTTTCTTGTTCATACAAATATATCCACTGTTCTGCGAGTTTATGTAATCTCTACCATCTCTGGAATGCAGCCCTTTTAGTGTTTGTGGTCCATCTTTGTTTCTCCGTTCGAGCATCGAAAGCTGTTGAACTCCTTTCGTGCCACTCGTAAATTTAATATCATATTCATCATCTCTACACTCTTTTGTAGTAAGCGACGCCGTATAGATGTTCGCTGTTCCCTGACAGTCTTTGATTTTGTTCTGCTCAAAACGTTTATTCATTGTCCTTTTGGCTAGACTTGTTGAGATCGAAAGTTGATTTTTGTTTGCCGGTTGTAAAGTTCCTTGTAACCTTCACGCCGCTGGTAAGTAACAGAGTTATCCTGTTAAGACACCATTTGCAATGACGAGTGTTTTATTCAGAAGGGTGGATTTTATTGAATAGTTACCTTGATTGCTCAATGTTATGTTTCAACCCTTTTATTCATTCACCAAGTAAAGAAAAGAAGATTTTCAGCAAAGATAAACTTGGGCCCCCTTATATATGATCAGCTTTGAAATCAATTACCTAATTTGGTCATTTCAGTTAACACCCTATTTTGGTCGACTTCATTTGAGAGAGAGGTAAAACACACAAATTTTTTCCGAACATAGTGACCGTAACAAGTACTTAAAATTTGACAATTTCGAATAGAATCAGAAAAATATGAAAAAAATTTAATAGCTATTACTTAATATTTTTTGCAGTAGAAAGGAAAGCAATATCTGTTTTTGTTATTGTTATACAATCACTAGCCACCAACGAAATCTGTGAAGTGTGCAATTAGGAAGAGATCATTCTGGGTGGATAGTCTGAGGGTGGCAAAAACTAATTTGTGTGGTCGGCGTTTTCACTCTTGTGACGAATGAATATAAAGAATCTAAAAATCAATTAAGAGAAAAAACAAATTAGTTAATGCCCCTCCCAGAATGATTTCTTCCTAATTGCACACTTCATAGGTTTTGTTGGTGTCTAGTGTTTGTATAACAAAAACAAAAGCAGTTTCGAATTGAATCAAAAAAATATGAAAAGAAAAACGTCTAATATTTAGCTATTTACTTAATAATTTTCGCAGTAGAAAGGAAAGCAATATCTGTTTTTGTTTTTGTTATGCAATCACTAGCCACCAACGAAATCTGTGAAGTGTGCAATTAGGAAGAGATCATTCTGGGTGGATAGTCTGAGGGTGG